>JANHGC010003943.1:0-11025 GCA_027560395.1 Boaedon fuliginosus | reverse complement strand
AGATAGGAGGTGAACCACCGCAAAACGGTGCCTCCCAGTCCCAATCCCTCAAGCCATCCCAGAAGGATACCATGGTCAATGGTATCGAAAGCCGCTGAGAGATCAAGAAGCACCAAGACAGGGGGGAACTCCCCTGTCCTGGGCACACCAAAGATCATCTGCTAGTGCGACCAATGCTGTCTCAGTGCTGTACCTGGGCCTGAAGCCAGACTGCAAAGGATCCAGATAATCAGCTGGATTAATGTCCAAATAGTCCTTGCACATAGCCCCCATGTGGTTGAATTTCACACTTCATACTAGAACATAATTTGATGTAATGTGCTATAGCAATAGCAATAGCGCTTAGACTTATATAACACTTCATAGTGCTTTATAACTCTCTCTAAGCGGTTTACAGAGTCAGCATATCGCCCCCAACAATTTGGGTCCGCATTTTACCTACCTTGGAAGAATGGAAGTATGAGTCAACATGGTGAGATTTGAACTTGCCAAATTGCAGGCAAGCAGCAGTCAGCAGATGTAGCCTGCAGTACTGCACACTAACCACTGCACCACCATGGCTTATCCTTATATATAGCAATCTTATCAATTGTGATCTAGAAGTCATAAAGGAAAAAGGCAACATCAACAAAGTTGGAAAAAGGACTGATGCAGAGAAAGTACTCCACAAAAGACATTTTAAATCATAAGTCACCCAACACATCTTGATTAGATCTTTTGAAGAGGAAACAACAACAATTATATAATGGTAAAATTATTACAAAACACCACTAACATTTTTCCGTTGGCTTAAATTGAAAAATTCCAGCAGAGTACAAACTGCATCCAAGAACTAATTCAGACGACAAAGCTGAACTGAATGAATACATAACTGAATGAATACATACTGGACTGATCAACATAAAATATCTTATTTAGTTTTGGCTTTGCATGATATCCCAATCCATCCATTAGAGTTTAACTTCTTAACTTGGGTCACTCTTCACAACAAACCAGGCTCAACAATGTCTCAATTAAAGTGAATCCACACTCTAAGGAATTCACAAACAGGATGTCTGATTGAAGAAACTCAATTTTGGACATGAAAACAGCAATATAATTGCTGTTTTGCATATTTAGACCATGGAAATTGTCAAATGCAAGCAAGTCTTTTTTATATTGAGTTCTACAGTTATGATTATAGGTAATCCTTTACTTACGACCACAATTGAGCCCAAAATTTCTGTTGCTAACCAAGACAGATGTTAAGTGAGTTTTGCCTCATTTTATGATCTTTCTTGCCACCGTTGTTTAATGAATCACTGCAGTTGTTAGGTTAGTAACACGCTGTTCAGTGAATCTGCCTTCCCTGTTGACTTTGCTTGTCCGAAGGTCACAAAAGGTAATCACATGATCCCAGGACACTGCAACCATCATAAATATGAGTCAGTTGCCAAGTGTCTGAATGTGGTTCATGTGACCATGGGGATGCTGCAATGGTTGTAAATGTGAAAAATGGTCATAAATCACTTTTTCCAGTGCTGTTGTAACTTTGAACAGTGACTAAATGAACTGTTGTATGTCAATGACTATCTGTATTCTAACAGTAAAGTGAACTTTCCTTTATCATTTTTGGCACATGCATACAGTTGGTGGAGAATTATACTGTGAGTGTGATACACCTCTTCAAATGTATGTAGCTATTGAGACCCCAGAATGCTATTTCCCCATACGGGTCACCTTCTGGCCCAAACCTTACTGATAAATGAGCTAGCAAAGAGTTAAAAATTAGTCTTTAAGAAAAGGGTTTGTGATACCTGATTAGTTTATTTTTCCAGCTGAGGATTTTTCCCTCCCGTGACGCCAACTTGGCGGGGCAGGGCTCCATTGGCAGAAAGTTCATTTACAGTGGCATGCTAGCAGCTGTGCACTCAGCTCTATTTTGCTTATGTTGTGATTGATGACTTCAATGAGGGATGTGAAGATTGACTTAAGAGCTTTAGTTAAAAACACATGGAATTGTCTCTCCATTCTTCCCTTTATCAGAGAACCCCATCTTGCTGTCATGCCTTCAGGAGAAACAGTCATGTTTAGTTTATCCTACCTGGGCAAGGCTCCATTTCTTCTTTAGCTTTTCTGATCAAGGAGCTATCTTAAGCATCCCTTTCATGTTAAATAGGAGAAAAGACTTTTGGAGTGGGAAAAACACAGTAGTAAGCATCCCCCTTGTGGGAAATAGCAGCTAACTAATTACAGGTCAGGCATCACCAAAGCTGGACCACATACAACCAGAAACAATTAGATGGTAGAAAAAGAGAAACTCTGAACCTACAGCTTCAGTTTAGCTTCTGTCAGTACAACTTTATTAGACCAAAGTGGATGGACTGGAATTGAATAATATTTCAAACGATAAGTCAGAACTCATACAAACCATAACAAGAGAGCAAAGCTCAAAACAATAGACCAGGGATTGTCAAACTTGGCAACTTTAAGACTTCTGGATTTCAACTCCCAGAATTCCCCAGCCAGCAACACTCTATAATTAAAAGCAAGGATATCTGATTCTGCCTGAAGCATGACAGAAGAGAGGGCAGGCAGCTTCAGCCCAAACAGTCAATCTATGAATGACATTTCCCTGTTTTAAGTACGCATCCCGGAGTAACTGATTCTGCTGTTAGCTATTGAGGTTCAAACCAGCCCTCAAGCAAGTTCAGCCTAAAAGAAGCCTGAAGGAGGAAATATATCCCTCTGACACTTCAGCTTTCATCAACATTCATCAATTTTGGCTTTCACCAGAGAAAAATCCATCTCCATTATTGGGTCTACTTAGTCTCCTAATAAATCAAACAGCAAGGGAGGGGCTATGTCAACATGATTCTTTGGTAAGAACCATTTTAATATATTTACTTTAAAAGATATATGAGTATAGTAGCCCACTGAGAGATTTTACCTGTTCTGGACATTCTGGCTCCACATACAGAAAAATATACTAAAATGCTAAATTATCTTAAAGAGTTTTCAATTTTAAAAGCATACAGCTAAGAGACCGACATAGCATTGGTTTCAGGGTTGCTTCCATGCCATGGGAGAAGAATGGCTGCTGTTGAAAGATCAAGGGAAATGCTGAAGCTTGGAAGCTTAGCTATGCTTGACCTGTACATAGGAACTTATTTTCTTTGATATATCTCTATCCTCCTTTGATGATAGGAGGTCAAGGGGTGTCAAGAGATAGAGATTGGAGAGAACAGTATGATGAAATGCTCAGATCACTGCTGGCAAGATGACTGATGCTGGGAGAATAGCCCAGTTAGAGCTTATCGATTGATTTATTCTATCCACTATTTGATTCTGTCAGTGATCAAATATACACAGAATCAGAATAAGGAAGAAAAATTGCTTTCTTGCCATATTTCTTGTCAAATGGTAGTTAAAGAGAAAGATGGTGGTTTTGATAGTGAGAATAATATAGTAATTATTATCAATAGAACAATAGGTAAATTTATATTCTATCAGTTTCTCATATCTTCTCTTAGAGATGTTCAAGTTTGACTCAGGCATTGAATTCCATTGCTTAAACATATTTGCATTGTACAAAGAAGTACTTCATCAGGAAACAATGAAAACTGTAACCTTTCTTCAAAGATTTGCTGTTGTTCCATTGGATGTCTTTTCTTCCTTTTCCTTTTTATACTTCTCCAGCCTATATTTTTCATGTATTGTAACCCTAGCCATTCACAATATCTTGATTTATAATCTTTACGTTTTTCCATATTATTATTACTACTGTAACTGAACGTATACACTGCAGTGCATATGGACCCATTATTTACAGTAAAAATACAGCCGCCTCGAGTTCCCCTGATCGGGGAAGTGAGGTGGGGTATAAATTGAATAAATAAAATAACATTTTACAGTAATTACTGTAAAACCAATACTATCAATAAATAAATGTATAAATTATAAATTAATTAATTAATTTAATTAATTTCATTGCACCTTATACAATGAAATTAAATGCCCTCTTCAGTGTACATTATAACTTTAAAAATAAAACACAAACACACATCCTTCACATTCCATACAATTGAATCAAAACCCCCCAATATTGCATTAATATTGCACTATACAGTAGAATTCAATATAGTTGCTGCTTTGGGATAGAAGCTGTTTTTCAGCCTATTTTTCTTTGTTTTTATTATCCGATACTATCTGCCAGATGGTAATAGTTAAAAAAAAAAGGGTGCCCAGGATGAGATGGATCTTTAAGAATGTTTTAAACTTTCTTAAGGCAGCAGGAGCTACAAAGCTCTTTCAGAGAGGGGAGAGGGCAACCAATGATCCTCTGGGCAATGATGTTAACCCTCTGGAGTGCTGTCATATCTGCCACTGTGCAATTGGCAAACCATACACAGGTGCAGTAAGTTAAAATACTCTCTATGGTGCAGCGGTAGAAGGTCACCAGCAGTTTTTCATTTAGTTGTTTCCTGAGAAGTCTCAGGTAGTCTAATCTCTGCTGGGCCCTTTTGACCAGTGCTGCAATGTGAGCGCCCCAGGTCAGATCCTTTTACCCAGAAACTTAAAACTGGCCACTTGCTCCATTCGGTCTCCATCGATAAGCAAGGGCTGGATGTCTGATCTATTCCTTCTATAGTCCACGATAAGCTCCTTGGTTAAGGACCAAGTTATTGCCTCCACACCACAAAAGCAACCGGTCCTTCCAAGGGCTGAGAGAATGACCGGCCCAAGGACACCCACTTTCACCTGCCTTAACCATGATACCAAACTGTTTTTTTTTTCCTTCCAGGCCTGGTTGCTGAAAATCAACAAGGAAAACAAATAGGTCCTACCTAAAATAAATTTCCCATAAAGAGAGGAACACTCTGATGCTCCTCCAAACATAGGATGCATTTTGAAAAACCACCCCGCTTGTCAAATTTGCCTCAACATCCTGCTCACCACAACCCTTGCTGTTGCAACTACGATGGCGGGTTCAGCTCTGAGGCAACTGAGGTTGCTCAAGAGGGACCTTTTTCCTCCATTCCCAGCAGCTCTTCTTTCCAGAGCCTTCCCTCCATTGGCTTACCTTTGGTGCCTGCACCAGCTGGCGCCTGGTTCTCCAGCAATGCCTCAGGCTGCTCCGACCACAACTTGTAGTCAGGCTTACTGAGGAAACGCTTGCTTAGGCCACAGTTCAGGCACTGCACAACAGTCCAACGTTGATGACGGCGCTCTGGTTGGAAACACAGAAGAACGAATCACCTAAAGGGGCCCGAGAAGACTTGCCCTCCATTCTCACTATAGGTAGTCCTCGACTTACAACAGTTCATTTAGTGACTGTTCAAGGTTACAACGACACTGAAACAAATGACTTATGACCATTCTCCCCTTTATGACCAGAGTAGCATCCCCATTTGGATGCTTGGCCACTGACTCACATTTGTGACGGCTGCAACGTCCCAGGATCACGTGATCCCCTTTGGCGACCTTCTGACAAGCAAAGTCAATGGGAAAGCCAGATTCACTTAACGACCCTGTGGCAATGGCAGTGATTCGCATAACAAAGGTGGCGAGAAAAGTTGTAAAATGGGGCAAAACTCACTTAACCAAATTCTCACTTAGCAACATAAATTTTGGGTTCAATTGCGGTTGTACGTCGAGACTACCAAACATACAGGTAGTCCTTGTCTTACAACCATTTGTTTAGTGACTGTTCAAAGTTACAAAGGCAGTGAAAAAAGAGACTTAGGATTGTTTTGCATACTTATAACCGTTGCAGTGACCCCCCCCATGGTCACGTGATCAAAATTCAGACATTTGGCAACTGGCATGTATTTTTGACAAGGGTCCCCGGGTCATGTGACCACCTTGTGCCACCTTCTTACAAGCAAAGTCAATGGGGGAGGCAGATTCGCTTAACAATTGCATTAACTAACAAGTGCAGTAATTCACTTAACAGCTGTGTCAAGAAAGGTCCTAAAATGGGCAAGGCCTCACAACTGTCTTAGCAAGAGAAATTTTGGGTTCAATTGTAGTCGTAAGCCAAGGACTATCTCTAACCAAATCACTAGGCAAGCTCCCTAACTTCATTCCACGGATTCTACATCAAAAAGACTGTATAATATGGTTTAGAACAGGCACATGCAATCCACACCCCACGGGCCCCATGTCAGGGGTGGGCTGCAAAAATTTTAGCAACCAGTTCTCTCCCTAGTTGCTGGGCGAGTGTGGCCATGGTGGGCGTGGCCTAGTCAGCTTCCTGCACCATGGCGGTCAGGGGGAGGCATTTTCGCCCTCCCTGGGCTCCGGAGGTTTTCCTCAAGCCTTCAGGAGGGCGAAAACGGCCTCCCCCAGGGCCCTGGAGGGTGGAAACGGACCCCTTTCTGGACTTCCGGGAGGCCTGTTTTTTGCCCTCTCAGGGCCTCTGTGTGGGCCCTGCACTTACCTGGCATCCAAAATGGGCCGTGTGGAGACTCCTAGGAGGGGCGGGCCAGCCAGTCGTTGCAACTACTGGTTCAGCGAACCAGATGTAAAATTAACATCCGGTTCGCCCAAAGCAGTCAGAACCAGCTGACTCCCACCTCCTGCCCCATGTGACCTTGGATAGCTAATACAGTGGCCCCATAAGATCGTAAACTTTTAACATTATATGTAATTTATATACATTAAGTATATTATATATGTTATACACAGCCCAAGACAATCCCTCATCCCTCAATGAGACTGAGAGAAGTTGAAAGGTTGGACTCGCGTGGCTTAGGAACAAAACGTTGAACAAATTTATTGCAGGTATAAGTATGGGCTGTCAAAATTAGAGAAGATCTAAGGAAATAGAAAAGATGGCTTTGAAGACATGCAAAAATGGGAAGGTTTTCCCCTCCATCATCTTTTTCAGCATTATAATGCTGTTGCATTGAAATGTGAGGCCACAGAAGACGTGGATTTGTGGTCACTGGGCGAAAAGAGAGAAATCGAAGTAGGAAATGCAGGTCATTCCTCCCTTGCCCTAGTCTCTCCTCTCCACCTCAACCGTAGCATGCATTTACCCCAAGGGGGAGGGGCGTCAACCATATCAGGGTCTAGAGTAAGAATAATGCCAAGGAGCATCCAGGGAGCACTGCAAAAGAGGAGGAAAAGAATGTAATACTGACTTCTTTGGCGAACAGTTGAGCTGATTCCAGGAACAAGAAGAGAAAAGCAGGATTTGCAGATGGTCCTTTTCACAGAAGGGTCCCTGCACACAAAATCAGGTAATCAATGAATTTGCAGCCCTCAATTACCCTTGTTCACGGAAGGCTATCTATACTATTTATAGCCAACCACACACTGACAGGGTGTTCATATCAAACTAAGCTATAACGTGGTTTTGGTTAGGGAAGAATCTAGTTTTTGCCTTAATGGGATACGTGAGCTTCCTTGTGGCTCACTGCAATACGTGAACCTAGCCAAATGTAACATTTTGGTTAGCAAAGTTGTGCTATAATGAGAGGTATGAACAGAATCACTGAGTTCATGGCCAAAGTGAGATAGCAACCAAAAACCACACAGCTCTTCTAAACCATTGTTTGCCAAACTCATCCATTTTAAGAGGTATGGAGTTCAGCTCCTCCTGCAGGCTAGGGAATTCTGGGAGTTGAAGTCCAAACACCCTAAAGTTGCCAGGCTGGGAAATGCCAAGCTCAATCTGATCAATTCCAGTTTTGCCCCATAATGCCAAATTTAGAAAACAGTAAAAGAAGAGAATCAAAAGAAGAGGAGCTGAGAAAGGGTCATTGGTAAAAATCATATGCCAAAGTTGACTGAAATCTCAAGGCAGCCATGAATTTATCTGTATAATAGTAGTAAAACCAGCATTTTTAAAAGTACAGACGGATTGTAAAGTACAGGCAAACCTTAGCTCACCAACTCCAATCTCACTCCTAAATATGGATACATTGTTAATAATTACAAAGTGTTACCCATAAAGAACATGAGACTAAATAAAGCATTATTAATTCGTGTCAGAGTACAAGTAGATTTTTAAGAAAAAAAAATGGGCAACAGGGAGAAAATAGATTCAAAAATGGGAAGAATAAGGTTCAATGTACTGTTGGAGTGGAAACGGTATCTTAACCCTAGAAATTAGAGCTTTTATACCCTGGTTGTAACCGCCTCCCCCAAAAGATGGCTACTCACTGTCTCAAGACGAGCCGCCGGCTGATGTTGTTTTGGGTGTGACAGTAGAAACGAGCCAACTCTTGGTTATTTGGGTTTTGGGCGAGCACACAATGCGCTGCCTGTGTAAGAAAGAGAAACATCCTTATCGCCTCCCAGAGATATCTAGGCTAAAGGCATCCTACACAGTCCAGTTGCCTCATAACAAAGGGATCTTATGGCAAATCATCCTGATCCTACTAAGGCCTTGGTGGTAAACCATGTGAAGAATCTTAGCGCATCTTAAAAGCTACCTCAACTTTCTTGTGTCAGATGTCAGAGCTCGAGTACCATAATGTGATCACTAAAGTAAGGAGGTGTCTCATTTTACTACCAGATCCTGAAAGACCATGTCTTTAAGAAGATCTTAGTTGATTCTTACTACCTGGGCTTGCAGCTCATCCTTGGTGATTCCCACTTTGGGGAGGGCGATATTCATTATTTCCCCATTATGACATTTATATTGTGGGCAATCTTCCATGAAAGTCAAATGAGCCCCCCTAGTTGATTGCTTTCCAAAGCAAGTCAGGGTGAGGTACTTCCTTTTGGTGACTGATTATAGGGCTATCTGGATCTTACAAGAATGCTCTGGTTTATTGGCTGGAAAATTCTGAGTTGAAATCCACACATTTTCAAGGGTCATTATGTGAAAACAGGATCAAATTTGTCATGGGATGGGAGCAGGGAGAAGTTGGAAACCCAAGATTAGGATTGCGAAGAATCCAGAAGAAAAATCTTATTAAAATAAAAAATAAAGTAAAAATACCCCACTATAATCCTATAGAATTCTGCCAATTGCTCCATTCTTAACCCCTCCTCCCAGTTGGTCCTGTAATCAAGCCTGATATATATACAGCTCACTCTATGCTTCCCAGTTCACATATATAGCATTCAGCAGGAACATATAGATAACACAAGCAACCAATGCACAGTTGGTTACATAGGTACTTGCCCTGATTTAATTCTGGGGAGAATATGCACACATACAAACACATGTAGATATACCACGTTCCAAGTGTAGGAACATGAGCATGCACACATACACGAGCAATTGTATTACAGAAAAAATATAGATGCCTCCTTCAGGGGATGTTGGGAAAGGGGTTGGAAAAAATTCCAGAAACCATCCTGTGCTTTTAAAGGTCTTTCTGACTGTACCCAAAGGAAAAACATGAATTTCACATGCAATTGTGAGCAAACTGAAAACTGAGGCATAGCTAAGGGTCACTTCCCATTACAACCCCCATTTTAAACAGCCCAATGAAATTAATTCCTATGCCAGGAAATTCTTCTCACCTGATAGAGGAAATTCAGTCTCTGAAAGGCTTCTTTGTCCTTTATCATGCTGGTAAAAACAATGAAGTGATAAAGATATCATAAATTGTTTAAGTGACAAAACAGCTGACGGCATGGAAAAAAGGGCTATGAACAATAGTCATTTTTTTTTAAAAAAAACCTTTCCTTGTATGGATTGGATTCTCAGAGTTTGAGGGATATTGTAACATCAGAGGCCCTGATCTTTTTGAGCCAGTAAAACTTTAGATAACCACTAAGTAGTCAAAGGATTCCAAGTGCCAAACATTTCGAAGCTTTCTATATGCTACCATGTAGCTATCTGGATTTGACAATTTTGTTTATTTATTTCTGAGATTTACCCCCATCTTAATCCTTTACAGATTCTATGCAGTTACAGAATATAATACAAGTAAGGTGAATTAGTAACAAACAGAAAATTATATTAATACCATACATTACAGTAATTCGTTTTGGTGTCACTGATCCCAAAGTCCTTTGAGATAAGTCCAAATTTTACTAGTTTCCATGAGAGAATGAGTCAGTCTTGTTTCAAAATCTTCTTTAGGAGGGGAGGGGGAAAGAAAGAAAGAGAGATGAATAGATATATATATAGAGAGAGATAGACAGACAAACCTAGTGCTCTTCAACATTTTCATACAAGATCTAGATGACAAGATAGAAGAGGAGCTCATCAGATTTGCGGATGGCAGAAAGCTGGAAGGAATTGCTAACATTCTGGAAGAAAGATTCAAAATTCAGATGGATTTTGCCAGACTTCAGCATTGGACTCTATCCAACAAGATGCAGTTCAGTGGTGAGAAAAGGAAGCTCCTGTACTAAGGCAGGAAAAACTAAATGCACAGGAACAGAATAGGCAGTGCATGGCTCAACAATAGTGCCTGTGAAAAGGATCTAGGTGTCGTGTTGGACCACCTGTAAAATATGAGCCACTAGTGTCCTGCAGCAGCCCAAAGAGCCAATGCTGTCCTAGGCTGCATAAAAAAATTAGGGATAATATCAAAACCACAAGAAGAGATACTACTGCTCTATTCTGCACTAGTGTGGCCACATTGCATCCAATTCTGGTCATCACAATATGAAAAAGATGCTAAGGCCCTAAAAAGAACACAGAGAAGAGCAGCAAAGATGACAATGGAGGCTAAACTGTATGATGCACACCTAAAGAGCTAGGTAAGTTTAGCTGAACGAAAAGAGGGCTTGGGGTAATATGATAGCTGTCTTTCAAAACTTGAAGCATTGCTCACAGGGAAGAGGGGGTCGATTTAGTCTCCAAAGCATCCGAGGACAGGACAAGAAGCAACGTGTGGAAGCTTGTGTGAGAGAGATCCAACTTGGAAGTAAGGAGAAATTTCCTGACAGTGAGAATAATTAGTTAGTAGCATAGCTTGCCTCCTGGAATTGTGGGTGCTCCATTGTTAAGAGGTTTTCAAGAAAAGTTTGCATCACCATTTCTGCAGGATGGAATAAGAGCCTCGGTGGCGCAGTGGTTAAAAGCAGCACTGCAGTCTCTGCTGACTTGTTCAGCAGGTTGTCAGATCG
>JANHGC010003942.1:319647-330858 GCA_027560395.1 Boaedon fuliginosus | reverse complement strand
TAGGTCTTGAGAAATGATAGAGCCTAGAAACTTGAAGGTCTGTACTGTTGATACTGTGTTGTCTAGTATTGTAAGAGATGGTTGTATAGGAGGGTTTCTCCTAAAATCTACCACCATCTCTACGGTGTTAAGTGTATTTAGTTCAAGATTGTTCTGGTTACACCACAAGACTAGTTGTTCAACCTCCCGTCTGTATACAGATTCATTGTTGTCTCGAATGAGACCAATCACTGTTGTGTCATCTGCAAACTTCAGTACTTTGATAGAGGAATTATTTGAGATGCAGTCATTGGTGTATAGAGAGAAGAGAAGTGGAGAGAGCACACAGCCCTGGGGAGCACCTGTGCTAATTGTACAGGTATCTGATGTGATTTTTGCCTAGCTTCACTTGCTGCTTCCTGTCTGTTAGGAAGCTATGAAGACAAAAAGAATAGCCTCGACAATTAATAGTCTATTGTTATTAAACAAAACCAGACCATATTAACTTTCTAAGCTCAAGAGAACTGATAAAAAAGCCTGCAGGTTTTGTACCTATTAACCTGTATTTCCTTTGTCTCAAAGGTGCTTTTCAAAAGGCAACTAGATTTTCTTAGTTATTTTCTTTTAAAATGTTTTGCTTCTCATCCATGAATCTTTTTCAGTTATGACAAAGTTTCTTGGACAAGAAGTGAAATGTTTTCAAGGAAAAACCTAAGGAAGTCCAGTTGCCTTTTGAAAAGCACCTTTGGGACAACCATGACCTGGATGATTGAGAATCTCCATAGACTATGTTTCTTTCCTTTTTTTTAAAGTAGAACTGCAGGCAATTCTACTCACTTCTTTAAGTGCTTTAATTAAACCCTTCCCTTCCCCAAATGCTAGTTTGCTAAATCTCATAATTTTGGCTCACTTTAATTATATAACTCCAAGTACAAGAGCTTTATTTTTATTTAGAATTTCTAACAATCTAAAAATGATTGCTTCCTATCAGCCTGAATTTTTTTCAGAATGTGAGCTCTGGTGAGGATCTAGATGTGCTAGTTACACTTGGAAGCCTTGGGAAATAGTTGCCTGCCCTTTACAAATTTTTACAGAGGTGTTTATCACCCTAGCTCAGGGGTCGGCAATCTTAAACCCTTAAAACAAAGAGCCACGAAGGTCCTAACTGGAAGCTCCCCACACAATTCTGGAACTGACTGGAAGTCCGGTTCTCCCACCATAGAATTTCCTATGCAGTGTCCTTTTTCCTCTACCTCTCCTAACCAAAAGCCCTATCTATTGTGGAGCTGACCGATGACAGGGAGCTGCAGCAGGGATGAAAGAGCCACATGTGGCTCCAGAGCTGCAGGTTGCTGACCCCTGTCTAGCTCTAGTAGCACAAAACAATGCCTGTAGGTTTCGGCCAGAACTTTGCCATCAACAAACCCATTCCATTTGCTGCTGAGGCATACTTAGGGACTTCCTTTTCTCTTAGTTCTTCCATGTAATAGAGATAGACTGGGTGGCCAATTTGTAACCAAATTCTGCACATTTTCTGCAATGAAGGAAAGCTTACAGCATAAAGGGGAGAAAGGCGTAAAATTGACCAGGTTGGGTCAGGTTGGATCATGGAAGCTTTGAAATCTGTTAAGAAGTTGTAACCTTATCAAAATTGATCATTCCAGAACCTTTAAAAAATGCAGCTTATAATTATCAGCCCTGATTTGCAAGTTTGAGCTAGCATGACCAGGTGTCCCACTCTTGTGTTCAAGGCAGTGATTCATGACAGTACTAAAAATATGGAAAATGGTAAAGGAAGCCACCATTTAGTGCCCTGAAACTACCCTGCATTGAAGTATGTGTGAGGAAACATTTTGAGAGACTGTCCCAATATGGAGGAACTGCTTTTCCAGAACCAACCTAGAATGTTGAATAGGCTCCACCCCTTTCTGAATATAGAAGAGTTCTGATAAACATGTTTCTGTAAAAAATGTAACTGTTCTCGTCGTAGAGATTTTTAGCTATGCTTCTAAATGATGTAGTTTGAGGCAGAGTATTTTAAAATGGATCCTTTTACTTTTGATCTAGGTAAGAAGGCTTTTTTAAAATCACCTTGGGTTTGATCATAGTGAGATAGTGTGAATAACATTTGGAAGAGCAATTACATGCTAATGTTTTTATTATATAGCTGTTTTTTGAGCTGCTAGAAATTAGTGCAGAAATTATATGACTATCAAATTGTGGTATCCTGTGATTTAATTCTACTGAGAAGCAAAATCTGATTATGTGTCACCAGAAAGCAAACATATTTCTCCTTTGTACCTAAATATGTGAGGAAACTTTTTGTATATTTAATTCATTATATGTACTCATATTGCTAATCAAATTCACGGGAGGTCATTATGAATACTTGCATAAATCAGTGTCCCAAGGGATCATGGAAATAATATATTATCTTTAATAAAAACACACAAAATGAAACAAATTAAATTGGCTTGGTATGGAAAAGAATTTACCATTTGAATTTTGTAACAAAACATGCATGCTCTCAAAATGTGCTAATTTATTTCTGTGACATGATGTGGTATGTGTTTTGTTTGGTTTTGGCTTAGTAAAATCTATTTGCCCACTCTATAACAGCATGTGTTTTCTAAAGCACCACCAGTAATTTGCATGGTGGAATTGGATACAGCACCTTCCATATGCAGATCAGGACTATTCTTGGATAGGATTGAACTGGTATACATATTCTCCCAAGGAAAATGGTAACATTAGCTCAAAGTATAATAAATAATGATTCCAATGAAAAGACATCAGGTTCCATCCATCCAGGGAGGAGTGGTTGTCAAGGCAACATCTGAATTATTGTTATTATTTTTATTGGCTTTTTTAAAGGCCACTCCAAGAAGACTCTCAGCTGTATACAGTAAATCTAATATTGTTAAAAACACAGCTAAAAGAATACTACTGCCCACATCAAATTATACTTCCTTAAGTTCAAGAAGAACTCAACAGACATTCATTTCCATAGGGTAGTTTTTACATCAAATCCAGACTTTGGACCATCAGTGGTCCATAGGGATCCACCGAGTAGCCCACATTGGCCTTCCAAACTAATTAGTAGTCAGCTGGCCAGAATTGTCTTAGCCCTGTCTCTTTGTATTCAGGTCGGTCAGCAAGATTGCAGAAATGGATCTGGGTTATCAAAGTGTATATGAGATAGTACAAGTAGCAATATGAGTTCAAAATCTTAAAAAATGAACAATAATAGTCAGTTCTCAATTCTAGTTATTGATCGTGAGTCCATGCACTCCATTGTACAAAGTGGAACTGTGGTGTCGCACAAGCAAGCCAAACATTAGGTTGGTGATTTACTCCCTCCTAGCTGCTTAGTACGCAAAGATTTCTTTGAAGAACCTTTTTGACCAGCTCATGCACGTGAAGTTATTACCATTGCCTGAGATTTGTAAAATAAGTGATAAAATTGTTTAATTTAAGGATAGAAAATTTAGTTTAAAAGGACCTTTAAAAATGGAGGGGATGGGAAGGCATACACAAATACAGTGGAACCTCAGTTCACGAACACTTCTGTTAGCAACCAAATCGGTTCATGACCAAAAAATCATCTAAATGTTTGACTCCACGAACAGATCCTCAGTGATAATCCAAGCAGCCATGGCGATTTTCCCTGCCGCGCATGCGCAGAATGGTAGGCACAGGTGCAGACAGTGTTGCTTCTGATCGCGACCAAATCAGTTCGTGACCAAAGTCCTGGAACGGATTGTGGTCGTGAACCAAGGTTCTACTGTACATCATAATCACTAAGCAAGGAATCTCAGATGCTCTTAAGTATAAAAACACGAGAAGAGGTTTTATTTCATTGAATGGACATTGTATTTTCTAAGCATTTATATAGTGGTGCATGATGTCAGAAAATTTGATAAACAGTTTTCTGTATGTTTATATGCCCCCCAAAACTCTGGTCTTTGCTTTCTCCAGTACCATGCTAGAACACTCCCTCCCCCCATTATCTCAAATCAGGAGATTGCTGCATAGTGAGCTAGATAGAAATAAAATATATAATCTTTATCTAGCGCCAAAGTTATCTTAAATCTAAACTGCATTCAGTTTCTGACATTTCATTAAAAGTTAATTTGTATTATGGTGTAGTTGTATATTCAATCTGTCTTCCATGAGATCAAAGAAATGTACATTGCATTCCTTCATAGGTTCACCCGTGATGGCGAACCTATGGCACACGTTCCCTACAACCATCTAATGAAATGTTTGGGCCAAAAGAGAGTTTTAGTTTTTGTGCCAAAGGTGGAGCTCAAATTGAATCTCCCCAGTTCTACTCCAACACCTTTACTACTGTATCACATTTGCACATATTTTAAGTGCATTAACTTATCTTTTTATAATACATCGCAACATTGTTTAGAAATTCCACTATCATTAGTTTCTTCTGTCATATTGAATATAATCACTGAAATTAGATTATAAATATTAATTACAATTATTTAATCCATCTTAAAGCATGGGCATCCAACCCTTTGACTTGCCTGGGCCATATTGTGTGAAGAAGAATTGTCTTGGGCTGCAATATATATATTGCATAATGTTAAAGTTACGACCTTGTGGACTATATTTCTAGCTGTTCAAAGCCACGTGTGGCCCGTGAGCTATGGGTTGGACATGCCTGGTTTAAAGTAATTAGAGATATTAAATTGAATGTTAAAATTAATATTAAAACAGGTAAAAAGAATCAATGTATAGACAGAGTGGAAATTTGTATTATATATGAAATAAAGATAAGTCATGAATTTTTTTTAAATATAGTAAGCCATATAATGTTATGAATTGAATTATACATAAAACATGTTCAAATAATAAATTAATGTTTGTATTTCAAATTTCTTTTTATTTGAGAATCCTTTTGGTATCTCCCCCAAATTTTCAGAATTGCCATAAAATTGCTTTACTTTGGAAGAATTGAACCAGCAAGTGATATTTCTTTACAGAATCTATTTGTTTTCTCCACAATAGTGAGAAACATTTCCGGAATGCTGGTCAATATTCTCAAATTAGATGATTGAACAACAAGATCAAACACTAAAATTCAGCACATTTCTGATTCCTCAAAGCAACCAAAACCTATTACTCCCTTGACCATAGATAACTGATTGGTTGTCTTAAAAAAGACCACCTTGTAAGTAATAAGTACAATCCATCAAATAACAACCTATCTAAAATCTAGAGGATCAGCCCCTGCTGACTATTAAATGCTTCATATGCATTTCTTCCATAATGCCTTTAGTAAGGATTCCCTGCATGTCTGTGGCTTTGCGGTATAGAATTGCAAAGTAGGAAGCAACTGATAAACATTGCTACAACTCTTTAATATTTCTGGCAGCAGAAATATGCTGAGCTGGTAACATCAATGCTAAAACCCAAACTTTAATTCACTGTGGCTCCCAAAGGAAAGCATTATTGTGACTAGTTCACAATGTACTTTAAGGTAATGGAATCTCTCCCAAGGAAAATAGCAAGCATATTACCACAACATTATTGATACTCTAAAAAGCCTGTCATAATATTTCTAGGACTGCATTAAGATTTATGATAAAAGAGGCCTCCCAACTATCTTGGAAAGGAAAAAAAATGTATTGCTGCTTTAAAAGTTAAACAAAGATGTTTTTTAAAAAATGATACAAATTGCAAAATGATGTGTTTCTGCTTTTCATTTGAAAAACCATAGCATTTGGCATGACTAATGAGAAGAGCAAACAGATAACATTTAAGAAATTTGCAGAGTAATTTATTAATGCTAGATTAGGGAAAGGTCATGTTGATACAGTGCTATGCTTCGATATATTAACCGCCACATTTCATTCTCTCTTCACTACTAGTGAAGAATAGAGGAGTACCTTGATTCTCTGCTCTGGTATATTGTGATTTACCATAACAATTTATAATCCTTGCTGTGGAAGAGTGAGCTTACAGCCAAACTGATTGCATTTCATCAAAATGCAGGTGCTTTATTACTTTATTTCTAAGAAGTCATGTAATTTTGCCTAAGACTGGCTTGAATTTGTTAAAATGAACATATTAATTTAATCCAAACATGTTAAATCTTCTCACTTTTCTAGATCATTTTGGTCTCTTGTAAAAATCTAAAATTTGCACATGGGTTTATATATTTTGAGTGCATCATCCTCTTCCACATATCTACAATCATTCATTCCCTGTTCCTAGCTAGTGCAAGTCTTGCTAGCATTTTTCCCTTAAGTGCAGGTTCCACTACTCTTTCTCCTACAAGTATAGGTTTTACAATCAACTACCATAGGTCTTGATCCATTGGTTGCAACAGGAATTGACTAACTGGTTTGTTGACCAATCTTGACATTGTAGACTGAAAGAGAAGTTGGCTTAAAGTCACCTAGGTTAGATTTTCATATCTAAGGTGGGAGTATAATTTACAATCTCCTACTTTTTAGTCTGGTATTTTAACCAATGGTCCAAACTGGCTGTCCAAAATCTTCAGTCATATATTTTCAGTTAACTCATTCAGTTATCTCTGTCTATTTGAATAATACATTTCTTCTTTCTTATTTACTTATCATAGGACAGTCTTCTATACATACAATACCGCAAAAATTTGCACTGTACAGTTCAGGAACAGTTAATAAAAAGACAACAGCTAAGCTGGTATTCCATCTCTCTGCCCAGTTGCATGTAACTTTTGCTTTTATATTATTGTATTTATAGCATACGTTGTATGTTGTATTATGCTTTGTACTGTTTTCATTCTTTGTTCTTTTGAATTGTTTTGTGCTGTTGGTCTTTCTTTGGCTGTATCCGAGAAGTAATCCATTCATTTATTGTTCATAATTATTTTCAAGCATTGTGATTTATTTTCCAAGAGGACTATGTGTCATAATTCATTAACTTGTTATGCATGAGCAGTAGCATTTAACTATTTCATGAAAGTTGTTCATTTCCTTATACAGTCTTTCATTAATGACTTTAATCTCTCACTTAAAACTTACTGTTTTTGAGTTTATATAGGATTAAACATACAAGAAAAAGACTTTTGAAAATATAACAGATTTGATTTCAGTTTTAATTTTCTTTTTTATTTATTGAAGGAATCTTATCCAGTTCTCAACATAAATGTCACTGTAGCTAATGAAACAAGTAGTACAATAAATCCATAGAAATATATACATTCAAGAACGGCAGCATAATAAGAATCACATCAGTAATAACTGAGCTAAAGAACAGGATAAATTTATTAATGTATGACCAGATGGGAAGTCCTCCCTCTCTAAAAGCTGGAAATAGGTGTTGGGGAGTCCTGGAGATGCCATTATGTCTCCAGAACACAATTTGGAATTCTCTTTCCAGTTGTGGTGTGTTGAACCCCAGAAGACAGCTGAATTAAAAGGAAACCCCAAAATCATCAGTTGAAAATCCTTGTGCTCAAGTGAACAGATGCAAAAAAACAGTAGTCAAGCAATGTATTTCAGAAAAAAACTATGCTAAGACAGCATAGAACAGGGGTCCCTAACCCCCAGTTTGTGGACTGTTACCAGGCTGTGCTAGAGGTGGGAGCACACAAACGTCTCCCCCACCCCTGCTCCTGCTGCCACTGGTCCAAGGAGCCAGAAAGTTTGGTTACCATTGATCTAGAAAAAAAACTGGAGTAAGAAACAGCACATATGATTCAACTTGGAGATGAATGAGGCCAATACAGCCTTTTGCTGTAAGATTTTAACCTTAACACCCATCCATGTCAGTAGCCTCACAGCTGTATGCTGAGTTAACTGCATTTGTCAGACTGCTGTTAAAGGTAACTCTTCATACAGAGCATTACAAGAATTTATCAAGGCAACGATCTGATGTAATGGCCAGACTTTCCCTGACTGGAAAAAGGTTGTGGCTTTTAAAGAGTTTATTGACTTTTAGCATGTAAGAGTCTAATAACTAGCTATGTTAGATCAACAAATAAGCAAAGCTGCTCTGAGTTCAGTTGAAGTCTAAAAGTTGATGCTGTAATTGTCTTCCAAGTACTTAAATGTTTTGAATCTTGTTTATTATGCATTTTACTTAAGATGAAATTGCTTTAAAAAGAATTTTGGGAGGCTCTGGGAGAGATGGCTCTAACAGGATATCTTAAAGTAGTTTAGTTTTCATTAGCAAAATAGCTCTAACTAATTTGATAATTAAAGGTTGAATGTTTTGAGAAAGTAAATCCAAGTTTTGAAATGCCCTTCCAGCTATGTGTGCGTATAAATAATCTGTGGGCTTTCAGTAGCATTTAATGCTTATATTTTGGGGTGTTGGGATTTTGAAAAACCAATGCTTTTGGTTTTACAAAATTCTTGGAAGATTCAGTAACAGTTTCTAACTTTTAGATTGCCTTTGGTTTACAGGTGACATCATTTCTCCCAGAAGTTGAGATTAGGATCTGGATGGTTTATTGCTGATGTGCTGTCCTTAGATCATAAAGCTTTCAGACTCCATGCAGTTGCTTTGCACACATCAATTAGAAAACATTACAATGCAGTACACTAAGAAGAAAAGATTAATGTTACCCTCAAGTATTCCATACTGAGACTTTTCTGGCTTAATTCATTCATGGGTAAAGCCCATTGGTATCTAAAATTCCCTAGGCTACTCAATGAAAGCATTTGTGCTTGTTCTGTGACAAATGGTTGCATTATGCTGATGGAAGAGCGATTGCATTTTCAACATTTGTCATCTCATTCAACTTGATATGAGACCTTCTCCACACTCTGCTTTTTAGGTGGATTTATCAGGGTATTTTTTTCTCCCGGGTCTTAAAAAAGTAATCAAGTACCAGTATATTGAAAAGGTATTTAATTTCTGGTCTTCTGTTTTATTGCTCATATCATGTAATGAGTTGTGCAACTTGCATCCTGCCACTAATATTGCAGGATTTACATGAATTTTCATGTGTGTTGAAAGCTGCACACATTAAAAAAAAGAACATAAGAAAGTGGTCCAGTTGCTATAACAGCATATTGATTTAATTGATTTTGATGATGATCTTTTGTCCTCCGAAAACTGGAGTAATTACGGCTTTACAAACCATAAAGATGGGCAAGATGAGATTTATTTATTTCCTACTTTTATTAGTTTCACAAATAAGTCAAAGTGACAAAGATTTCCAATACACCTCTCTCCTCCTATTTTCCCTACAACCTTACGAGGTGAGTTGGGCTGAGCGAGTGACTGGCCCAGCTAGCTTTCAGGGTTAAAGCAGGACTAGAACTCATGGTCTCCCAGTTTCTAGCCTGATGCCTTTAACCACCAGATCAAACTGGCTCTATGATGGAGAAAAACCTTATATAACACATACATCTAACTAGAAGTAAATGGTGGTTTTGTCTTGTGAAACAATGCTAGAGGTAAAGAGAATTCACATAGGATTTTTTTTAAATAGATAGTTTAGGACTATTGACCGGGGAAGAGAGGTGGGGTATAAATCTAATAAAATAAAATAAAAATAATATTTGGGATTATGTAAAAAAAATAACTATGACAAAAAATGAATAGCTGAATTTGCTTTAGCTTGTCTTTAGCCAACAGAGATCTGATAGTCACTGCTTTTCTCTTTAATTTTGCCATTTTTTCCTATAATGTCTTTAACAGTGAGCATAGTTAAGCTGAAAAGACAGCTGTACTGATTCATCCTGAAGAGAAAGAAAGATAAGAATTAATCCCTTTTTCTCAACTTCCAAAGTCTTTAAGATTCACCAAAGGGTTACAAAAGTTCTCCATGAAGTGTACCAGCTGGTGTTTTCATTTTTAGTTTGCACATTTCATAAACTTTCTAGGAGTATCAATTATCTCATGGGCGCAATTTTACTTATCTATAAGAAAATAATCAAGTTTAATAAGGCTTTAGTCTAAATTAAGCATCTAGATATTGTATAGAAAATGTCAGTACAGGCGAAATCACATGCATTTTTAAAGCTATACAGTTTGAATGCAGTATGAACCAAATAATTGGGTTACTGCAATAGGTTGTGTACAGTATCATCTGTTACCATGTAGTTAATAGTAATATTACAGGATTGTTATCATTCTTTTATAATGTCCTATTGTTATGCAGCTTTGTATTATGTCAGATTCGCTGTTGAAATAAAGATTTGCTTAGGAAATAAAACAAACCGCAACCTTTCCAGTGTCCAAGTTCTTCCGTTTTTCAAAATACCACTCTTCAACCAACACAGCTCTGAACAGCAAATAAAGTCAGTGCTGGGATTATGCCATGGATTTGTGTAAAGAGAGCCAGTTTGGTGTAGTAGTTAAGATATCAGACTAGAAACTGGGAGACTGTGAGTTCTAGTCCTGCTTTAGGCACAAAGCCAGCTAAGTAACCTTGGGCCAGTCACACTCTTGCAGGAAAGAGGCAAAGGCAAACCGCTTCTGAAAATTTGTTGTTCAGGAAGCCACCAGGAACCAAAACGTGATTCAAAGGCACTGCCTCTCAAAAAAAAAAAAAAGTATAAAAGTATGAATCAGCATGAAACATAGAATACATGTGACCCACTCAAGCTAAGTCATAGAGGCAGAAGAATTGGTCTAAGGACATAAAATTATCTGGAAAAGTACAGAGTGAAAATTCCTAAAAAGATACCAGCAGATATGGTTCTGAAAATAAGCTATGCTTCTTAACCAAAATGGCAAAATTAACATTAATAACCCTATTAAAGATTATTTCCTAAACAAAAGGCTGTATGTGAACTGAATTATGGTGGAAAAGTATAATAAGTATAAATATAAATATGGGACTAACCAAGCTAAACTGAGGCTATCCAAGCTTTGATGGAAGTTACAGTAGATGAGAATTGTATTTGGGAGCTATAACTCAGAATGAGATGCTTTGCTTGGTGGGTATCTCACATGGACTCTTCTAGAACTCAAACCTAGCTTGTCCAGCTAGACTAAGTTAATGGACGGGTGACTGAAATGTTAAATTAAAAAACTAAACAATAGAAATGGTAAATTTCATTCATCTTCATGTGTGCTGAATGCCTGTTTCATTAGGAACAAATAACAATGAAAATACCATAAAGAAACCTCTCTATAACTTTTTGTATGATACAAGCAAAACTGTAGAAATGGTGGTAGACTTTAGGAGAAGCCCTCCTATACAACCACCTCTTACAATACTAAACAACTCAGTATCAACAGTGGAGTCCTTCAAGTTTCTAGGTTCTA
>JANHGC010003942.1:237783-250728 GCA_027560395.1 Boaedon fuliginosus | reverse complement strand
GAAGAGAAGAGAAGAGAAGAGAAGAGAAGAGAAGAGAAGAGAAGAGAAGAGAAGAGAAGAGAAGAGAAGAGAAATAGAATAGCATAGCATAGCATAGAATAGCATAGAATATAATAGTATAACATAGAATTGGAATAGAATAGAAATAGAATAGCATAGAATTGAAATAGAATTGAATAGAATTGAATTGAAATAGAATAGAATAGCATAGAATAGAATTGAAATAGAATAGCCTAGAATAGAATAGCATAGAATAGCATAGAATAGAATAGCATAGAATTTAAATAGAATAAAACAGAATATAAATAGAATAGCATAGAATGGAATAGCATAGAATAGAATTGAAATAGAATAGAACAGAATAGAATTGAAATAGAATAGCATAGAATAGAATAGAAATAGAATAACCTAGAATAGAATAGAATAGAATAGAATAGCCTAGAATAGAATAGCATAGAATTGAAATAGAACAGAATAGAAATAGAATAGCATAGCATAACATAACATAGAATAGCATAGCATAGAATTGAAATAGAATAGCATAGAATAGCATAGCATAGAATTGAAATAGAATAGCATAGAATAGAATTGAAATAGAATAGCATAGAATAGAATCGAAATAGAATAGCATAGAATAGAATCGAAATAGAATAGAATAGCATAGAATAGAATAGCATAGCATAGAATTGAAATAGAATAGAATAGCATAGAATTGAAATAGAATAGCATAGCATAGAATTGAAATAGAACAGAATAGAATTGAAATAGAATAGCATAGCATAGAATCGAAATAGAATAGAATAGCATAGCATAGAATAGAAAAGCATAGAATAGAATAGAATTGAAATAGAATAGAATAAGAATAGAACAGAACAGAACAGAACAGAACAGAACAGAACAGAACAGAATAGAATAGAATAGAATAGAACTCTTTATTGGCCAAGTGTGATTGGACACACAAGGAATTTGTCTTTGGTGCATATGTTCTCAGTATACACAAAGAAAAAATAAAATACATTCATCAAGAATCATGATATACAGCACTCAGTGATAGTCATAGGTTACTAATAAGCAATCAACTCACACCAGGAAACAAATAAAATAATATAAATTGTAAAGATACAAGCAACACTGTTATAGTCATAAGTGGGAAGAGATGGGTACTAGGAAGGATGAGAAGAATAATAGTACAAAGGAAATTTGCAGGGATGAACAGATGTCACCGAAAATTAACAGCCTCAAAAAAGCGCAGATTTTTTTTTTAGAACATTATTTATCAACCTGTTCTTTAAGATGTGTGGATTTCAGTCCCCATAATTCCCTAGCGAGCTTGCTGGAAGAATTCTGGGAGTTGAAGTCCACACATTTTAAATTTTCCCAAGTTGAGAAACTCTGCTTTTGGGAAACAGCCATGGTGCAGGCTTTGAGTGCAGTAGATCCCAGTTTCATACTCTGCATAATAACAAAAAAGTCCAGTGCAATACAGGTAGTCCTTGGCTTACAATTGAGTCCAAAACCTAAGTTGTTAAATGAGACATTTATTAAGTGACTTCCCCCCCATTTTGCAATCTTTCTTGCCCCATTTGTTAAGTGAATAATTTGCAGTTGTTAAGTTAGTAACATGGTAGTTAAGTAAAACTGGCTTCTCCATTGACTTTTCTTGTTGCAAAAGGAGATCACATGTCCTGGGGCCATCATAAATATGAACCAGTTGTCAAGCATCCAAATTTTTGATCATGTGACCATAGGAATGCAGTAACAGTCATAAGAGTGAAAAATGGTCCTATGTCACTTTTTTTCAGTGCCATTATAACTTTGAACAGTCACCCAATGCACTATTGTAAGTTGAGGACTACCTGTAGTTGAAATAATGGACAGCCATCTATCATTGACAAGCAGGTCTCTGCATAACTGTAGATTTCAAGGCAAGATGATGTTTGCTGAAATGAGAAGGTGCCATTGACCTTCAGCTCAGTAAATCAAACTCCCTGCTAGGTCCCTTCCAATTCTATTGTTCTACCTTCCAAGTTCTATGTTCCATGTTCCATATTCCATGTTCTGCGTTCTACATTCTATGTATTTTAAGTTCTACATTCTAACATACTTTCCTGGGATCACATGGCAAATGTGGAAGGCAGCTGTACGACATCACAGAAGGTTTTGGCTAGTGTAACTGCAGAGAGGTGCTACAATTGTGCCTGTGCACACCACATAATCACCTTTTTGGTCTTGAAATTTGAAATGCTACACATTTGCAGAGAATATGTGATCCTTCAAGTTCTGGATGCAAGGGTCTGTCACCCCCAGTCAAAACAAAGCGAGATGTCCTTGACATCTCAAAGCATCTTCATTTTATGCAACTATCTTCAAAGATGTTTTGATCCTGGAGGTTCTTTTGTGAAAAGATTACACCTGAATGGTAATCACAATTAGTCCCCCTCTCTCTTTGCTGTTTAGAATAGTAAAACCCAGGGAAAGTTTTGCAGCATGCTTCTGCTGATCTGTCTAAACTTATCTTCGCTCTTCAGTTTTTAGTTCCTTTATTTTCTTTCCTTTTGTAAAAAAATAATAATAAAAAAAATAAAGAGACTGTGGCTATGATGCAAAGTGGGGACTAATTAGCAACTGGCAATTTGTGTATTTTACCCTGGATCCTATTGCCAGTGGGCCTCCCCTTTAATCTTCTGCTTGACGGATCTTATGTTAAGGCCAATAAAACCAACTGCCTTACTTCAGCTCTTATCTAGCGTTGAGCAATTATCAAGAGGCAATTATCTAACTGCAAGCCCAGTGACCATGAAAGATAAGTAGTGACAAACATACAGCTCTTTCTCTACTTTTCTTCCTTACCTTCTTCTAGAACAGAAAAAAAGGGACTGTTAAAATCAAACAGCTGCAGAATACTCTCCCCCTCCCCCTTGGTACAAGCCCTTGAAAAAAATTCTTGCAGTGGATAAGTGAGGGATTGTTTTCATCTGCCCTTCCAAATGGAAGACTTTGAGCACATCCAATCCAACGGCCTTGTACAGCTGTCCATCACATTCCTTGTTAATTCTGCAGAAGCCAGAAATTAAAACCATGAGGAAATGAGTTGAATCTAGAAGGTGACAAACTTTGGATCCTCCTTGTACGAAACTTGGGATGGCTGCACAATATGCACAATAGACAGGGATGGTTGCACAATAGGAAGTCACCTACAAGCTTCCATCCTCAGAGAAATCTCGAGTTTTCAAAACAAGAAGTGTAACTGGAACCAGGAGGGAGAAATGAAACACAGGCTAATTCTGAATTTTATCCACTAGATGGTGCAAAAGGAATTCTCACTTCATGCTAGAAAAGTATTCAAAGCTCTTGGGAAGGGCTCATCAGGGCTGTGATGACATCTCTTAGCCTCCATGAAGGTGCTCATGTTTTATGCTCAAGCTTCTTCTTCTTTTTTTCTTTTTCAGGCGGAGAATTCAGAAGATGCGGCTTGCTGCTAATGTTTACTTACAAATCAATGTCATACGAAGCAAGTAATCATTACTGGGCAGTTTTAATGTGTTAATTAAATAAATGGATCCATGCCTTAAAGAGCTGAGTCTAGCAGAGATGGCAGACCTACTTGACGTGCGCTACTGCCTTTGGAAGACTTTTAAGCAGTTGCACTTTTTCCCCCTCCCTGAGATCAATGCAAAGTACAACATAACTAAACAAAATCCTGTTGATTTCAGCACAAACCAAGTAGGTACCTCTTTTTCCAACAGCCCGTATCTGCCCTTAACAATGATAGACATTACAGCTTCATGTCACAGGCCAGTGAATGTTTTCCAAATTTATATTGGGCTTAAAGATGGGCAGCTATTTTGATGTCAATTTAGCAAAATAATGAATAGAGCTGAAATATCTAGAGCCACGATGGTGCAGTGATTAGAATGCAGTCCTGCAGGCTACTTCTGCTGGCTGCAGTTTGGCAATTTGAATCTCACCAGGCTCAAGGTTGACTCATCCTTCCATCACTCCAAGGTTGGTAAAATGAGGACCCAGATTGTTGGGGGCAATATATTGACTCTGTAAACCACTTAGAGAGAGCTGTAAAAGCACTGTGAAGCGGTATATAAGTCTAAGTGCTATTGCTATCTACAAGTTAGTTTAGGAGGTTGGTGCTTTGGGCAGAACGATGAAAGCAGTGTTGCAGTAATATATCATAAGCCCCTCCCCTATTTTACATGTGATGTCACAATATATGTACAAAGGAAGGGGGGAACTGCTAGTTTTTTAGTATTGCTTATATGATTGGGTCCTACTTCTGTTCTCCCAACACTACTGCCAACATATTTGGAGGGCATCATTCTAGCAAAGCATCCTTCGGTCAGTGGAGTTAATCTTTTTATTGGATCCCAATTTTCTATTTGCCCTTTGGACTTGTCTTTAGAGCATAATGGCATCTGATGTAGATGTACACATTCATTTTTTTAACCCTTGAAGTTGGCTAGATAACATCTTTAAGATGTTTGTAACATGCATTAGAAAGCATGCCACTCCTGGCTATTTATGGAGATTCTCAATCATCCAGGTCATGGTTGTCCCAAAGCTGCTTTTTCCAAAAGGCAACTGGACTTATTTTTTTTCCTTTGAAAATATTTCATTTCTCATCCAAGAAGCTTGGATGAGAAGCAAAACATTTTGAAAGGGAAAAACCCGAGAAAGTCCAGTTGCCTTTTGGAAAAAAAAAAAAATCTTTGAGAAATGCCAGTCCTGAGTTAATTATGAAGACAACTTTTTTTAAAATGCTTGTCCTGCTGTGATTGCTGACTCCCTTATTTAATGCACTTTTGTTTTAGACAAGCAATCCAAAAGGTTGTCTTAATATTATAACAAGCTCTTTATCCAAGGAAAGTTTCCTTTGAGTTGTCCAAATAAGTTTAACAACTATCAGCGGCTACAGGAGGAGGAGTGGCAGAATCTGTGTCTGGAGTTAAAAGAGAGATCAGCTTAGAATCCCTACATAGCCATAACCAAACTAAAGTCAACCTTCCCTTGAATCCTGTTCACCCTTATCTAACTCTAAGCAGGTGCTGGCTGTTAGTTGAGAAGATTCCTGGGAATAGGCATGAGTAGCAATAAATCAGTTTAATTGAACTTTCACATGTGGACCAGATCTTTTGTGCTTGACAGTGGCCACATGTCAAGGATTTCAATGACCCTAAAGTGCTCAAGTGGTCAGATTAACCTCATAGATTAAGAACTGCTTCAATTTTAAAATGAACCCAGTATGGCCTCAGTGCCAGAAAAATAAACCTTAAAAGGTTGCCCTTCCTTACACAATAAATAGCCCAGTAGATGTTTCGTATTGATTTGTTGGGCATTTAAAGTGCTGTGTTTTATCTCACTGAACACTTAGCAAATTTGTCATGATTGTATTTAGCAGGGCAACCGCTCATTATTTATTTCCCCAAACCTTTCCGGCATATTGCCTAAACCCTTATTACACCTTGGGTAAGCTACTATTACAGTATGAAGGAATGATAATGCCCTTTCTGCTTAAATAAGCATGGCAAAATAACAACTCTGTTCAGGGGAGGCACCAATGGAGGGGAATACCCCATTGCCAAATGCAATTCACTTTGTGGTTGATCAAACTTGAATCCCATTCAAAAAGATTGGGAAGTTCTTGTTGCTCTTTAAATGGGCAAAGCATGTTCCCTGGGGTTTGGATCTTGCATCTTGCAAAATCAAGGGAACAATTCCTTGAAGAAAGGGCAAGAAGCCTAGCTCCAAGTATTATAATGAAATTTTACTGTATTTATACTGTAGTCTGCCTGTGATATGTACATTGTTCCTTGGATACTGGATAGCAATATCCAGATAAAGATATATATCTAATAATCATTAACAATCACCACCACCACCACCACCACCATTTTAGCCATTGTCTATCCACTGCAGGTTGAAGGCCTCTTCCACATCTTTCCAACCAATACAGTCCTGAGCATTTTTTTGGCCAACTGGGCCACAATACTTGCTGATGTCCTCAATTCATTTTGTTTTGGATCTCTTTTGTGGACGCTTTTTATCTAATGGGATCCCTTCTATGATTGCCTTGGTTCACCTGCCATCAGTTCTTCTTGCTATGTGACCAGCCCATTTCCATTTCCATTCTTTTACTCTCTTGATGGCATCGTATACTTTCGTTTGTTTCCTAATCCAGGTGCAGGTCTTTCTAGCTTGCAATCATTACCATTACCATCTTGAAAAAGCTAAGCAGGGCAACCACTAGGAAAAACCAGGACTGTAGGCTAGTCTGGAAAACCAAAAGAACATCCTAGGAAAAGGCAAATTTTATATTATTGTAGTTTGGGTAAGTGTGGAGTCACCTGAAGTCATGCTCAACTTTAGAGATGCTTATCTTTTACTCTTGATCCATAGGAAACTACCAGACAGATAGCTCCTAAATGCTACCAATTAAAAGGAATGAATGTATCTATTCTGCTTTTCTCTCTTCCCTAATGATTTCACACTAAGTTAGAAGAAGAAGGGGTGGGAAAACAGGCCAAGAAATCCAAGATGAATATTGCTTTGGTCCTCTATAATATTAGATGTCTAGCTCAGAGCAACTGGAGGCTCTTTGTTGCAAGAGTTGCATGTAATGAGAATTACCCAGCAGTAATCATTACAATCATTACAAAGTCATTCAACATTTGTTTATCTTTCTTGGTCATGTGTTCCTTTTGTGTTCATTATCTCCATAACAAGTCACTCCTACCACGTTTTCCTGCAGTCTCTGGCTTTCCTATGCCTCTGAGTTATTTCTTCCAGCTTCTATTTAGTTCCATCAAAGAAGAGGAATAGGAATTCTCTCCAAGGAGAAAAGCACTTTTTTTTAGTATGGTTTCTTTAGTTCATGCCCTCCATATAATATAGAATGGATTACGGTGTCCAGGTTTCTTAATTTGGGAAGTTATTGTCCAATACATCTTGAAGATGTTGGTTTGGGAAAGACTATAATAGCAGTTACAACTGTCTTAATAGTTAGTCCCTTCTGATCAGGAAAGAATGATTTGTATATGCTGTGTAATACCTACTTCAGAAGTAGAGAAAGACTGAATTAGACAAGTAATTCATTTGGGTATGCAAACATAAGAAGAAATGCTTAAACATTGCTTTTCCTAAAAATAGTTTTAATATTAATTTCATTTCTGTATTGCAGCACACAACACCTTATATATAAACAAAAGGACAAATTTTGCCATTTGATTATCCCCTCCCCATATGTTTGGTGCTGTTAGGCAGTTACGATTCTCTCAGTTGTGAATCTTTCAGGTTAATGGGTGACAGCCTTACAGATTTAGGCACCTTTAGCCCAGTCTAAAGCATTTAGCTACCTTAACCCTGGTACAGCAAAGGATGACTTTATCTTGTCTTGCACATATACTGATGAGGAGATGAGACCAAACAAAAAGGAGAAAACAGGAAATGCCTTGAAACCTGAACCTTCTTAATTCAACCCTAAACCAGAAGAAAAACAAGCCATTCCATTGAAATAAATGCGACACGTGTATTATGTAAGATTTGTGCAAAAGCATTCACTCAAATGAAAGTGGCAAAGGGTTTGAACTACCTGGGCATCTTTTGAGCAGAGTGCTAAACAGGGGTAAACAGATTTAATTATTCATTTTGCCGTTGCCTCCTTGTATGGAGAAAGGTTTCAAGGCATACAGGTAGTCCTTGAATTACGACGGCCATTGAGATCGAAATTTACCTTGCTAGTTTGTTAAGTGAGTTTTGCCCCGTTTTACGACCTCGCTTGCCACACTAATTAAGTGAATCGCTGTAGTTGTTGAGTTAGTAACCCGTTAAGTGGTTAAGTGAATCTGAATTGACTTTGCTTGTCAGAAGGTTGCAAAAGGGGATCACATGACCCCGGAACACTGCAACCGTCATAAATACGAACCGGATGCCAAGCATCTGAATTTTGATCCCGTGACCACGGGGATGCTGCAACGGTGGTAAGAGTGAAAAAAGGTCACAAGTTACTTTTTTTCAGTGTCGTAACTTTGAACGTCGCTAAATGCTCTGTTGTAAGACGAGGACTATCTGTACTTGTTCCCTGGGTTTCACAGATCTAATTTATGTAATTATTGTCCCTATAAAGAATTGCTCCTGTTTTTAATGGCGTCTCTCCTTCCTCTTCAAATATTAATCCATGTCTACATTCCATACGTTGGAACAGTATCATTAAAGTCAGCTGGTGATGTCACATGATGCAGTGTGAGCTGCCAATTCCAGTATTGTTTTTTTTTAGGCTTTTTTTGTTTTTTTGGTCTAAATGAATTATCGTGCATCCTCTTAATTGTAGTGAACAAATTACATTTGTCAAGGTCTATCTTGGTAAATAAATAACTGGAGACACATGGATGAGTATTTATGCTGTTCAAGGTCTCTTGTTCCATTTGTGGGAACCAGATGAGCATGAAACAAAAGAGAACTTTCCTCTAAAAGCAATTATCTCCCTGCGTTCCCATCAGGATAATTATATTGCAGGGAATTCTAAGAAGCTGCAGAAGTCGAACTGAATAGTTAAAAGCGACACCGGCTAAATTGTTATGCAAAAGTTAACAGACAGTGCTACCACTGGGCCTGTTTCTCCTATTCAGAGGAAGTTACGCGCTACATCGTGCAAGGGTGGCAGGAAACAAAAATTGCATTAGGAAAAATAGTTGTGATAGTTGTGAAATTGAAATCTCTTTTCCTTAGAACTTAACCATAGTTCCTTCAGAAGTACTTACCAAACAATTCTTTGTAACTTCAATAATTGTGATTTATTATAATTTTGGTTGGTAAACTCAGACCAGGACATCATAACGTTCCTTATTTTTGTCAATGGGACTTTGGACCCATAACCAAAAGTGGAAACATTTTTGAGTGGGTGTCACACCTTGGAGAACCAAAGAGCTCCCTACAAGGTAGGGAGGTCATGAAGAGCATGGTTTCTGGAATTCTTCTTTATCAAGAGGAGCCATCTTTATCTGCTTCCCCATAACAGAATAATGTTGCATTTCTGGGGGTGTTTCCATGATGGGGGTGAATGTGTGCACTGGAAAGTACAGAGCAGTGTGTGTATGTTCCTTATGTGAACATGTGACCAGGAGGAGGGATGGGGGTTTGGAATAGAACAGCCAGCAGATCTTATTCCACGGAGATAAATTGGAATACAATCAATACAAAAGCTACTGGTGGTGCGAAGAGCTGTGGAAAGATACATGCTCAGCATTACAAGACAGGATACGTAGAAAAACTTGTGCATGGATTAGAGAACAAGTGAAAACACATGATGCCCTCAAAAGAGGAAAAGGATTGACATGGAAATGGGCTGGTCACATAGGAAGAAGAACTGATGGCAGATGAACTAAGGCAGTCATAGCTGATAAAAAGGGCTCCACAAAGAGACCTAAAACAAGATGGAGCAATGACATCAGCAAGTATTGTGGGCTCAGTTGGCAAAAGAAAACTCAGGACTGTATTGGTTGGAAACATGAGAAAGAGGCCATCATCCTGCAGTGGATAGACAATGGCTAGAATGATGCTGATGCTGATGCTGATGCTGATGATGAATTGGAATAATTTCCTAGGGGTTTTTTTCTCCCCCCCGCAACCTTTCTCATCCACAGTTATACCTGGCTCATTTTTTAATTCAATCTCTTTTTTCTGGCTTTTTTCTAATCCCAAATATCTTTCTTTTAAACATTGTATAGGGGTAGAATAAATAAACATGAAAAAAGTTAGCTCAAGCTTTGAATTAATCCTGCTTCATCAATGGATCAAGTGAACACGGATTCATTAATCTATTTCCGATACTACTTTAAACATTAAGTATGATTCTTAAAAATCAGGAGGAGAAAGGTTGGAGTAGAAGTTACTTTTAGACTTCAAAGAACATTCACATTTCACAGAACAAGTGTATATTTTCTGTTCACTTGGAGAAAAAACCCTTAAATAAAATTTAAGAAATAAAAAAGATTGGAAATTTTCTTGTGTATTTTGACTGTAAAGGCCATTTTCATCAAAAATCTTATAGTAACATCCTCTAAGACTGAGCATTCTTGCCTTAGAGATGGATATTCTCACCAAAGCTATCCACTTAACCAAGCTAGTTAATGGTTCAGCAGGGTACATATTGATTGAGTAGCTACTGAAATCTTGTCTACATGTTTAGCCTGCAGCAATTAAAACTAATTCTGGTAATATGGATATCCCAGCTATCATTTGCAAGCAATGTGAAATCTAAGTCAGGATCAGGAGCATTTTTAATTACAAAATGTCCTGCAACTGTCACCAAGAAATGTCAAACAGATGCTCACTCCATTTAGGGATCAATTCCTTCCTTAATCTTCAGGCACTCAGAGAGCTATGCTGTCCTAATGCAACAAGAGCTCTCTGATCATTTCAGCGCTGCCATTATCTTAGAATAGGCTCCCAAATTATCTCTTCTTTTTTGTCTATTAATCATGGTACAGATATTTACCCAGGAGAGGCTGAAACTATATCAGAGCTGTAAAAAGCAGGATGACCACTAGATGACAGGAGAGGGAGAGAGAAAGGCAAACCAACACTCTAGGACTTCACTGTCATCGAGAAATAGCCCCAATTTTTGCTGTCCAAATATGATAGCCCTAAAATAAAATGTAACATTGCATAGCATTTTCATTGGTCCACTTTTGACTAACCCTATTCAATGAGGCATAAGCGCAAACATTCTGGATTGAATCTTAATGCAATGAGGGAGAGAGAGAGAGAGAGAGAGAGAGAGAGAGAGAGAGAGAGACAGAGTGAGTTTCCCCAAATATAGTGAATGACATAAAATAATTATATGTCTTTGTGCGTGTAATCAGAGACATTTAACTGAACAATGCATCTCAAAAAGACAGCAAGATAAGGCATTTACTGTATAAATACTGTATACTGCATTTACTAAGATCGGCTTACTGTATGTCCACTTCTACTTCTCACAGGATTCCAAAAGAAGTTTCAGTGTAGCCTAATAGACTGGCATATTTAATTAAACCGCCTAAGATTTTCCAAATCATGCTACGAAATGAAAAGAGAACGGGTAAGGAAGAGGAGAGCAAATAGTGTCCGTGGTTCAGCTCTTCATTCCTAAGCCAATGGCTGGCTCACTGCATGCTGGATAGTGTGTTCTTCCTAAGATACAGGATGTGCAGCTTCTCGGGATATCGTATCCCTTCCAGTTTGAAGAGGTCCATTAAGGATGCTATTCTTAAAGGTCATTTCTATTCCACTCTAGTTTCAAGCCTCATCATGGCAGAGGAATGTTTCTTTTGTCTGAGCTTGACACTACACAAATAATTGTTCTACATCCAGCTGGGGAAGCTTATAATGGAGAAGTTAAATGCTTTAGCTTTTCCTCTTGATTATGGACAAAACTAATAACTTACACCCACTGTGCTGAGACAATGTATTATGATTTTAGTATGCATATGCCAGCCTTCAAATCAAAAGTTTTCCCATGGGTGATGTCTTCGGTGGCAATTCAGCAGAGAAACCAGATCATAGCGGGGCACTTGCTTCTTTAGCTGATGGCTAAGTCAACAATGCACTGCTCTTCAGCTTTCCAATCCCATTATAATTAGGAACTGACTACAGGGATATGGGAATCCATCTAAAACTAAACCGAACCGTTTAAATTAAAATCAAATTAAAAACAAGCAAACAAAAAAAGTTGTACTATGGAATTTGGCAGTACGTTTCCTGATTATGTACGTTTTTTAATGAATTCTTGTACAGGAATGAATAGTGTTCATGGACGGTTTACCCCAGATTTAGCAGATAATACATCTGCTTTCAACGCATTTTATGAAGACTCTCTTAAGGTGAGATCTTCTAGAATCATAGGGCAGAAAGGGATCGTGGAGGTCTTCTAGTCCAACCCCCCAATATGCACTGAGGTACTTTTAACATTTGAGGCAACACTTTATATCCTGCTTGTTAGTAATATAGCCAAATATTACAGACCAACGGATAGCTTTGAACAATGGAGAAAGTAGACAGAATCTGGAAAATCAGTTACATTTCGGTATGTGTACGTATATTGGGTGTTCCCCAGCTATCTTTGTAACTCTGCAAATGAGGAAGAAGTGGGTCCGTGGGACATTGTGCTACTAAGTTAGCTATTAACAAAACTCCCAGTAACTATGAAATTGGATTTGTTGTTTACAGACATACGATTGTGTAGATGAGCCATGAAAAAATAGTCTCAGCATTTATCAATACATAATTCACTGTTCCGCTTGCAAAACTCCCCCTCCTATCTGAGCTCAAAGCAGACTTAACACTGCTGAAATTATTCCCAGTGGGGTATTTTTAAAAAGTCCATTGTATTGGACTATAGTTTGCAATTGTGCTCCCCGCAACATAAAAGTAATTGGGATAGGAAAGCAGAAGAAAGGGGAGCTGTGTTGGAAGGAGAATAAGTTGCACATTGAATCATGTGCTGTATGAGTGACTCAGACAAAACAGCACTGAGATAAAACTTTAGCTTAGATAATCCCCAATTTGTTGGGGGTGGAAGGAAGCTGGGACACTGCCACAATTCATTTTCTTTATCATGAATCTCTTTCCACCGTTGGCTTTTAAGTTCTGTTCCTCCATCCTTCTTGGCCTTCCCTGTTTAGCTACAGCACATTAACTCTTCTTGAAGTATAAATTGGAGGACAGCAAGTGCCAGCCTTTTTTTAAAAAAATGGTTTCCAAACGCTTTGGAATTTCCTGCTGGCTATATTAAATTGGCCAACAACTTTGTAATTGTCTAAAAACAGTTGGTTGACATTTCTTTCCACCCATGTTTTTAAAAGCTACTTGGCTGAAATGCTGCTTCTTTCTTTCTTTCTTTCTTTCTTTCTTTCTTTCTTTCTTTCTTTCTTTCTTTCTTTCTTTCTTTCTTTCTTT
>JANHGC010003942.1:194528-207871 GCA_027560395.1 Boaedon fuliginosus | reverse complement strand
ATCTAGACCAGGGCTGTCAAACTCCTGGCCCACAGATCGGATGCGTCATTCGCTGGACACACCCATGGCTGGTTTAGCAAAGAGGGAAAAAGTCCCAAAAACGCCAAGTGACGCTGCCATGATGACATGAGTTTGACACCTCTGAGCTAGAAGAATGGATGCACGTGTTGCAAAAGATCTAACTATGTAGAGATTGCTTGAATATTGGAAGATGTACAAAAAGGGAACAAAGCAAGTGGATATTGCCGTAGTTGTGTGAGATACTCTGATGAGTATTTATCTTATGGAGGTTTTCTTTGTACTTTTATTTAACCAGTATATGAAGAATAGAAGCTCTTAAAAGCCAACATTGATCTCAGATGTAGTCTGAGGCCAGATTTTGAAATAAAACGCCAAGTGAGACACTTGTTAAGCGAGTTTTGCCCCATTATCAACCTTCCTTGCCTCAGTTGTTGAGTGAATCATTGCAGTTGATAAGTTAGGTTGGTTGTTAAGTGAATCTAGCTTCCCCATTGATTTTGCCTTTCAGAAGGTAGCAACAGATCATGTGATCTTTTGGGACACAGCAACGGTCATAAAGTTGAACCGGTTGCCAAGCACCTGAATTTTGATCACATGACCATGGGGATGCTGCAAAGGTCATAACTGTGAAAAACGGTTGTAAGTCACTTTTTTCAGTGCCGTTGTAACTTTGTAACGGTCTCTAAACGAACTGTTGTAAGTCGAGGACCACCTATATAGTTACTTTTTAATGATAGGTTTAACTATATACATGCATACATATTTACATCGTACATACCTACAGAATATGTATATACACCTTTGCTGATCAAACTTCGTTCTAAAAAAGCAACTGTCCCAGAAATTATTACAAGCTCAGAGTGACATTGGTTTATTCGTCTCGGATATTCTCTCTTCTCTTTTCCAATTAGATAAATTGTGTGTATGTTGTTTTAAAGTTTGTTTTTCTTTTCCCTAAAAGTAACCAAATTGGTATTAACTATTCAAGATGTAATCTCCACAGCAGGAAGCAGCAGATCAGATTCATCTTAAATAACGAAGGAACAGCAGAACTGCAAGTGGAATGCATTTTCTTTCCTATTAATTATTTTTATGTCAGTTTAATGCTCAGGAAAGTTACTGAGTGGCTGTGCGGGAGAAATAAGCCCTCCATTTACTCCCATGTTTATTAGAAAAACATTAGTGTTTTGCTGTCATTCCTGGAAGCTCCATTTTGGCTACTTATAGTTGTCAGTTTACAAACTTCCTTTACTTGATTACGTTGCCGTAACTTTTTAATGTAATGGGAGTAGGTATTACCTGGAATGTAAACTTCGTTAATAACCACTGCAGAGATGGGTACGTATGACTCAGCTCCTTCTCTAAGCCCTATTGAAGCAAGTTAGGATTGATGATATTCGTTTTTTGTCTACCTGAACTCTTGACTTTCTGCATAGACTCTGCGCCCCCATCCTGGGCTCACTGCAGATGCAAATATAGCTTTGAAGCCTGGGGGCAAAAAGTGTGACTTTCCTTTTTTTAAAATGCATTATATCTCAGCCAACGATGAGACATTTATGAAAAACCTATGTTCCCAATCACTGCCCCATCGCTGGAGGCTTTTAAGAAGAGCTGGAGAGCCATTTATCAGAAATAGTATACGTCTCTTACAAGAGCAGGGGGTTGGACTAGATGACCTACAAGGTCCCTTCCAACTCTGTTACTTTACTGTTAAAACTTTAACATGTCCCCACAAACCTGGGATGGTGGTGTTGTATGCATTATAGAAGGATGGCTGAGGTGCCAGGTTTTTGCTTTTATTAATTTTGGGGGGTTGACTGCTATTATGAGGCAACCAAAGCTGTGTTTCTTAATATGGGAGGCCATATTAGTCCTTTAAGTAAATAAACAGGCCCCTTTTGATGCTGCTCATGTGTAAACCAACCTCATTTTACCTACCAAGGATTTTTTTTTTTTGCAAAGCAAAAAATATAGACTCCATTGATAGTGATAACGTCAGAATACTGCTAGTATCTATTGAGTCATTGTCCTGGGCTAAAGTAGTTTGTACAAAACAACTTCTGTTTGGGGAAAAAATAACCTACTTACAAAATTAAATGTAACAGGATGTTGAAATACTTCTTTTACTGAAGGAGGCAGAATTTTATGTATCTTGACTCTGAATCATTGAGAATTTCTGTTTTATAGATAGGAATTAGCAACTTGAATTGGGCTGAGAAATAAAGTGGAAGATTTTGCAATGATTCCAGGCAATGTTATTTATGACTTGGAAAATCACATCTGTCAGCAGTCTAGCCAGATGTGATCATTGTTCCTGGGTAATTTTATATAGAGCATGTAATCTAAGTAAGATTCTATTAAGGAATGGATGATTATTTCTTCAGAAAGGGGCAATTCATGATTTGTCCTTCCAGGAATTGGATTCAACACTTCAAAATGGATCACTTCAGAGATGGGGGCCTTTTCAGGAACAACACTGTAATTATACACCACCTTTCCTTGGGAGGCAGTCCCCTCATTATAGTGTTTAATCTGGGCAGTGAACAGAATTGTGATATGGTGATTAAGATATACAATATCGTAATGTTTTTTTTATTTTGTTTGGATACAAGTTTTGGCAGCTGCAAGCATTACCAATAAAAGTTCTCTGAACTCACTAGAAGTTAAGTTTGACATCTACTTGCTAACTTTTACAGATAGTCCTCAACTTGTGACCAAAATTTCTGTTGCTAAGTGGGACATTTGTCAAGTACCCCATTTTTATGACCTTTCTTGCAACAGTTGTTAAGTGAAGTCCTAGCTAACATGGCTCATAAGTAAATCTGGCTTCCCCGTTGACTTTGGTTGTCAGAAGGTTGCAAAAGGTGATGACGTGACCACGAGACATCATAAATGTGAGTCTTGTGGGAAATTTGGCTCTCTTTTACCTCTATTTTAGTTATGTATTTGATTTATATACTGCCGCAATCTACATGGATCCTTGCCAGTTCACCACAATGAAAATAAAAACAAAATAATCTACCATCCTGAGGAGAATCCATACCAGAAATCCATAATTAAATCATAGTTGTTGGTTCACCATTCCCCAGATGCCTGGTCTCTAGATTAATGTGGAAACAAATCACAATAGATGAACATCTTGTGAAAGTGAAATGGGCCAGAAGAAATAAATCTACCCATCTTTGCTTCACATTGATGAATTTACGAACTCTGCACATGTGTTTTGGGTAGAGGACTTATGTGATTATAAGCCTGGTGCATGCATAACAAAGTGTATGCACTTTATAAATACATGTTCAAATGTGATTGTATGGACAAAAAGGCTACTCCCAACATTTGAAATCCAACATTGTGTGATTAAAAAGAAGAAGAAAAACCTTCTAATCATGGAATCCCCCCCCCTTTTCTCTCTTCCCACCCCCTGCAGCCACCAAAGGCTTATAGTGAATGCTACTTCTGTGACAGGAAGCATGTAGTTGGGTTTTACCCACACAGTTCATGTCCATAGAGTTTGAAATTCACCCACCAGCACTTGTGCGAGAAAGGAAAATTAGAGTCCATTTCTCTTGGTGTTTTGGACTTGACAGACTACACGCTGCCTTGAATGGTGAAGATTTGCAGACACATTTTCCCCATACTATGGAGGACTTATCTGCAAGAGCTGGTTTGTGCACCCGTTTGGCTCCTTACATGGGCTAGTATGAAAGTGTCCTGGTTCTCCTTGCATTACATTTTCACTCTTTTACTATATCCCCTTGCAAACTGTTTCACCGTTCATTTTCTGCCAAGTTTCACTCCAGAGGCAGATTCAGTCTGGTGGCAAATGGGAGAGATTGCTGAATCTAAATGGAGAGTGCCTTGGGAATTTCTAGATTAAAGTACCATTAATGTAAGACATTATTAAGAAAAAAAAGGAAAGCCTTTACTGCTTAAACACAGGTGCTGTATAGCATTCACTGACAGATGCGTTAGAAGAGAAGTGTTTTGGCCAAACCCTTTGGGTTTGATCAGCCTTTTTAAATTCTTCCTTATTCATTTCCCCTATATCAGTAAAAATTAAATCCTTTGAAACTTTGAACTTTTCCCCAAAAGGAGTGATAGGAAAAAAAAACATACACAGGAAGAACATTTTTAAACAAACCATCCTAATATAAAAGAGCATAAAGTGCAGGAGGTTGCCAAGTTCTTTTTAGACATGCTAAAGCAGGGAGCTGATAAAAGATTAAAAAAAAAGATAGTAATAGGACAGAAGAAGACAAGCCAAGAGATAGAAAGACTTTCCAGACAAGAAAGAAGAAGCCTAATTAAAGGGGTATACAAGGCAAACGGTAACTGCTGTATTCTATACCACTGTTTTTCAAACTTGGCAACATGAAGATGGAGTTCGATTCCCAAAATCAGCCCAGGCAGCTATGCTACGTTGTTCTATATTATGCAGTATATTATGCTATATATTCTAGGGAAAAGAATGCTTTAGATTGGCTGTTCAGGGAAAAGATAGAAACACTGCAGTCTTCTTGTTGTTGTTGTTAGTTGCGAAGTCGTATCCAACCCATCGCAACCCCATGGACAATGTTGCCCCAGGCCTTCCTGTCCTCTACCTTCCCCCGGAGTCCAGTTAAGCTCCCACCCACTGCTTCAGTGACTCCATCCAGCCACCTCATTCTCAGTCGTCCCCTTTTTCTTTTGCCCTCAATCGCTCCCAGCATTAGGCTCTTCTCCAGGGAGTCCTTCCTTCTCATGAGGTGGACAAAGTATTTGAGTTTCATCTTCAGGATCTTGGGGTGAGCTATTTTTTAAGCTCAGCTGAAGTGCGGCAATCCATGTACAAATCAGCTGAGCTAAAAAAATCAAGGAAGTTTAGCTATTTAGGGCAGGAAAGGTTGAGGGCAGGAGTAGGTGGGTGGGGCCAGACAGTGGTGATATTTGCCGGTTCGGCGAACACCACTAAATTACCGCCACCAGTTCACGTGAACCGGGCTGAAGTGGCTGAATATTACCTCTGGTTGTAGTCCTCGATTACAAGTTCAATTGGCACCAGAATTTCCATTACCAAGCAAGATGGCTGTAGAGTGAATCATGCCCAATTTTACAACCTTTTGCCCAAATTGGGAAGTGGATCATGTAGTTAAGTGAATATGAATCCATCTTCTACAGTTGACTACAGTTGGAGAAGGTCACAAGAAGCTGAGAAGGTCACAAATGGTGATCAGATGACCCCAGGATGCTACCATTGTTGTAAATACATGCCGGTTACCAAGGACCCAAATTTTGAACACGTAACTGTGCTGCAATGGTCGTAGATACAAGGTTTGGTCATAAGTCACTTTTTTTCAGTGCCCTTGTAGCTTTGAATGATTGCTAAATCAAGGCCAAGGATTCCTTGTATACAGAACTCTGTAATCAATTCTATACTTCTCTCTTTCTGTAAAGAGTTCTGTATTTCCATTTGGGCCAATGTTGTTGAGAATATTGTCTGTAAATACATTTCTTTTCTATTTTGGTTTTCTTTCTCTGTAAGCTAGGCAGTTACCTGGATCAGGGATCCAGAAGGCCTTCTGTCCATACCTGCCCTTGTGGGAACTTTGCAGCAATCTAAGAATCCCAAAGGCTGAACTTTAAAGTGTGTGTGTGTGTGTGTGTGTGCGTATGTGTGTGTGTGTGTAGGATGGAAGGGAAAGAAACAGGCCAGGAGGTGAACATGCTTCCAAGGCCTATCCTTCCAGGCTTCTTTCTTCTATTCTGCCTAGAGCATTGGTAGCACAGTGGCTAGAATACAGTACTGCAGGCTACTTCTGCTGCCTGCCGCCTGCCTGCAGTTCAGCAGTTCAATTCTCACCGGTTCAAGGTTGACGCAACCTTCCATCCTTCCGAGGTCGGTAAAATGAAGATCCAGATTGTTGGGGACAGCATGCTGATTCTGTAAACTACTTAAAGAGGGCTGTAAAGCACTGTGAAGCGGTATATAAGTCTAAGGGCTACTGCTATTGCTATTGATGGATTGATGTGGGCATGAATAGAGGGAGTATTGAAGAAACATTCTCCTAGTCTCAATTTTTCTCAGGAAAAACAACACAATCCCTTAAATATCCCTTAAATATAATAGCTAGAGCCCTCCATTATATATTTTGTGTTTGATTTAGGCCTATTGTCATCCAGCAACTCAATCATTATGGTTTATATCACATAGTTCATACTTAAGAATCTAGACCAGGGGTGTCAAGCTCACGGCATCATGTAACGTTTTGGGACTTCTCCCCCAAAACTGGCCGTGGGCATGGCCAGTGCATGACGCATCTGGCCTGCGGTCTGGGAGTTTGACAGCCCTGATCTAGACTATTATTCAATAAGCCATGTTTAGACCAAGCATGACAGAGTGTTTTTTTTTCTTTAAAGAAAAAGTATGGTGGACCAGATTAGACCAAGAAAATTGGACATCGTGAATGACTCTTCTCTCCAACAAAATATTTCTCCTCTGCAGCTTAAAGCCAGTTTTGAATGGAATAGCAGAGAAATTTTTAGTAAAAATATTAATAGATCAATAAATAAATAACAGCTCAGGTCCCCCCCCCCCAAACCACTGCTGCTAATGAAACATTCCATTCATATGTAAGAAGGAAAACGTTTTCTCAAAACCAGAAGCCAGAAGAAGCATTTAATCTGGAGAGTTCATTACAAAGGGTTCATTGAATTGCGTATGCCTTATATTGAGCTGAAAATGTATCCATTTGTGCATGTGTGAGTGTCAGAAATCTAGAACTCCCTAATCTGAAAGGAATGAAGCAAGCAAAAGGTTCTGTTTTATTTTGTTTTAACCAGGAAAAAAACATCTGTTGGTATCAGGCCAGACCAATTCCATTTAGTGGTTTCATATTGCTGCCATTTGCAGAGGCCAATATTAGCATAATAGAAGGTTAGAATTTCTCTTGGGGATGAAGGACTGATTAGTCTGATCTCTAACTGTAGCAAATGAATAGTGTCCAGCCAGTCATGGTTTAAAAATCTGTAATGAAGGAGAGTCTAGCATGTTTGGCATTTTTGCTCCATATATGACCAGCTTGCATTGTCAGAAAATCCTTCATGGTGTTCAGCCTGCTTCCAGTTGTAATTGTCTGAAGTCTTATTTTCTGGAATGCCCACTGACTGGGCAATTTTCAACATATTTGAATATGGATATTGGATTGCTTTAAGGATAAACATAGCACTCCATTAAACTTTCTTCTAGTATGAACATCATCTACATTGCCGTCTCTGGACTGAATTAGTGAACATTTCTAAAAGTGTGGTGTTTATAATTGGATTCTCCTCGCAGAGTTCAATCAAAACAATACTTTTCTGGATTTAATGCTATTGTTGCGATAATCTGGAATTGCATCAGTTTTTAATGTGATTACACTTAGCTGGTGGGCTACTAAAATCAGATATATTGTTATCAAAGCTTTATTGGCACCTAGTTGATGTCAAATGTTAAATAGGGTCAGTTTTGGTTAGAATCTGGTTTGGAGACCACTAGGAAATACATATTTGTAGACTGTACTAGGAAAATTTAAAAAATAACCCCAGAAGAAAATGATGGCAAACCCACTTCTGTATTATTGTCTCATTCATTCCAAGTAATCGTGAATGCTGGTTTTGACTTTGGTAATAAGATGACCATATCTGAACTGCAAAAATCTAAATATCCACTAGATGGCAGCCAAAAATTCTTGTTTTCTATACTTCTTTGCTGCTATGTTATGATTACATGGACATAGCAGGGAAAACCAGTCTGATGTAAGGCATTGGCCTAGAAAACAGAGGAAGCTGTGAGTTTTAATCTTACTTTAGGTGTAAAATCAGTTGGGTGACCTTAGATCTATCACTCTCTTTTGAAAGAAGGCAATAGGAACCATTGAACTCTTCCCAAGAAAACTATATAGACTTGACCATGTAGTCACCATTACAACAGCATGTGTATGTGTGAAACACACACACACACACACAGTTACCAAGTATGATAATTTAAGTATAATGGAAGAAAATATTCAGAGATTTTCTCTCTACAAAGACAAGCCTTGTTTTCCACTAGTTATGTTTATTTTCTGAAAATCTTGCAAGACACATCATTTTTGTTTGTGAATTCTTGTCCCATTCCTTTGTTGATCTGGTTTTGTTCACTCTTTTTTCTGGTACATTCAGTGAAGTCTGTGGAATTTATCTTGCTGGAGTCAGTATCGTTTCTGAGACTTTTTTGACTAAGATCAAGTACAGTACTTAATTCTGTCTGCTAGTATGCATGAGATCAGGCTGTTTGTCCACTTATCTCAATAATGTTACAACCCAACTGTCCAAAGTCACAAGCTGATAGAGTCTGTGACTATAATTTGATATTCTATCCATCTAGTTAAGACTGAGATCTTGCCATATTAGGAATCGATGCCTGAGAAATAATAGAGCCAGAAGTTGCTCTACTCTTAAAATGTCTACTTTAATTTGGCCAATTGTAAAACTAAGGAGACTGTTTTGGGTGTAAATGCGGATGGTGGATAGGCTTGTACAAACATTGAAAGAAAAGTTAAAAGAGACAAAATTCTCTTGCCACGAAGGAAGAGTTCCCAGTTTAGAAAGGAAGTTTCTTTGAAGTCGCTTTATAAACTGAAGAACTGAAGGAATTCCCTGATGGGATTTATTTGAAAAGTGGGAAGCCAGAAAAATATTTGAGGAAAATTGCTGGAGTGACCAGAAGATAAAATCAGAAATGAGATCATAAGAGAAAGAAGAACCAATCTTAAACTACATACAGAAACAGCAAATAAAATGGTTCGCTCACCTGGAAAGGATGTCTTTGGATTCTATACTATACAAGGCATATACAAAGAGAGGAAAAGGTCAAAGAACACAAGGCGGACCCAGAAGAGGATGGAGAGGCAACATCAAAGACGAACTACAACAACATCAAGCAATAATGGTTGAGGCCGCCAGAAGAGCAAGAACGGGAACTTTTTATTTCCCTCGATACCTGAAGTGGTAAAAGAGGAAGGAAAGAAGAAAGAAGGGAAGCCAAAGAAAGCACAGACTTGCTGGAGAGGGTATTATGGAACAAAATAGAGCATATTCCAAGACATATACACAAAGCAAAGACATATACACCTACACTTTGGCCATCTTTTAAATAAACCAGCTGTTAATCCAGCTTCGCTTGGGTATAGTCGGGGCAGATAAAGGTGGGGAAGAGAATCAGGAGGTGCAGCCTACAGGGGCTGCTTCTGCTGGTGGACGCCGAAGCTGCGCTGTTCCCTTGCTGTCACTCACCTGCCGGCTGGCCGGCTGGCCCATCATGGGCGGCGACAGACGGGCACATCCTTCGTCGCTGCTCGGCCTCACCTGGCCCAACTTCGCCCCGTCATTGCTTCCTCCTGATGGGCGCTGCCTCCAGAGCCCCCTGGAAGGCCTGTAGCGCACGTGCACTACATGCGGCATAATGCTGTTCTCTGGCGCCTCTTGAGGAGTACTGTGAAGGCGTCGGCAGTATCGCGGCACTGTAGGGGTTGGCACTTCGGCACTCTTTTTAGAGGTCACAGACCCCCCCCATGGCGTGTCTTACCCCCCCACACAGTGTTTGTTGCTGGAGGATAAGTTATGTGCGTGGCAAGTTTGGTTGAAATTGGTCCAATCGTTGAAGAGTGTATACGGCACACACACACACACACACACACACACACACACACAGAGTCTTTTTTATATATACAGATAACTGCCTGGACAACATGTTCCATTCAGCAATTCTAATCAAAATTTCTTTTTCTTTCATATTTTCTTTATGAAAAGCAAATTCTCTTCCATCAAATTGAATATCCGGTAGGAAAAAAAAATGAGTTTTTTTTTTAAAAAGAATTCTACTAATTCTACTAAGGCACAAGAGTTAACATTTACTATTTCTTTATCCATATAGGGACATGAAAAGAAAAATAATGAGGGAATAAGAAATGAGGAAGGAATAAAGGTAGACTCTATTACCTATTCAAGCGTCACTGATATATGGGTATAACTTTTCAGGTTTTCAAGACAGCTGATTATTTTTGGCCTTGTGCAGAGGTGGTATTCTGCCAGTTCCGACAGGTTCCATAGAACCGGTAGCGATAATTTTGATTGATCCAGAGACCCGGCAAATACTACCTCTGATTGGTCGTCACTGGAAAATACCACCTCTGATTGGTCGAGAGCATAGCCATGCCCACCAAGGCACGCCCACAGAACCGATAGTAAAAATAATTGAATACCACCAACAGTGCTTTTCTTACTACACTTTTCTACCTATCTGGCAAGTTTGAGGTAGATTGGTGCAGAACTGCAAATTTGTATAGGGCACATACAAACAAACACCTCTCTTTTATAGATATAGATATTACTGATGTCCTTTTTAGAATGGTCAATATAGTTTGGTTTGTGTTCTGCATTCCCCCTCCCACCCCTTCCTGTCCTGCTGAAAATTAGCCTGACTCAAACCAAGTTTCCCAGGACAGGAACTTTTCATTTATTACTTACTCACACTGTCATCAGAAATTAATTTTGGCCTTGAAAGACAAATTGGGCGGTAGCTTATAAAGTTAAATGAGAAGAACAAGCAAGCATCTGTTTCTTCTGTGTTTTGTCTCCTTGGCGTCTTTCATATAAATGAATGTGAGTGTTCAAACTTAAATTAAGATCTTTGGCTAGATAAACAGTTAAAACTGGTTCCCATAGTTACCTCTCACACATAGCTGTGATTGCATTATAATCCCCTAGTAATCAGGTCTAAATGAAAGAAAGATGATAAGGGTGCTATTTTCAGTTTTCAGTCCTGATTTTTATTAGCTCTCAATCAGATCAAGACTGCCTTTTTTTTCATTACACCTTGCCTATGTTTGCAAAACCCTTACCGATGTGAACTGTAAATCTTTATATAGGGCTATAAAGTGTAAACTTTGCATTTTAAATAATATATATTGAGGTGCTTTAGACAAAGAAAGCTCTAAATCTTATAGTGATGGGTCCCCTCCATCCCCGTAAGATTTTGTTCTGCAACCAAAATAGGAATATATTGCAGGCTGGCAAAGAACAAAAGTCAGTCACCATCCACCAAAATGTTTGTTGAGATGAAAATGTGCCATAACTTGGTGTATTTCAGGCAAGGCAGTTCAATAGTTTCTTTTGCTTTAACATCTTGTATGGCATCTAAATGCATTTGTTAATGAGTTGTGGGCAAAGCTATAATTGTGATCAAAACTCATACAACTGTTTTTCTTTCATTGTTAATAGATTTCTAGCCCCGTTTGCAAAGAGGCAAAAATAGGTTTAGCTCTCCTTTTATTCACAGCAACGCTGTGAGGTAGGCAGGACTGAGAGGTAGATTTGAACCTAGATCTCTCTGGTCCTTATCCAACAGTACTTATTCTGCACTGGTTTTTAATGTAATTAAAAAAACATTAGAGAAATGTCATATGACAGTTGCACAAAAAGATTCATTATCAGGGTATTTCCGCTACCAGGAGTATTATAGTATTGAAACAAGCCAGTCTTTGATGAAGCTACAACAGACAATTCAAGCTGTTGCACTGAACCACAACTTCTAGTTGAAGTTTAAAGGAAAACCAAAAAAGGCCCAGTTCAGCCAAGTTTGTTTTAGCTACTATTTCATTCCAAGACATTGAGATTGTTCTATACCCACTTTCCCTAGAAATAAACCCCATTATACTGAACAAGAAGTACCGTCTGAGCAGATGTTATCCCAAGAGCCAGTTTGGTGTAGTAGTTAAGGCATCAGGCTAGAAACTGGGAGACTGGGAGTTCTAGCTTACCTTGGGTACAAAGCCAATTGGATTGCCTTGGGCTTTTCTCTACTTTCTCTCTACCCTATAAAGGAGGCAGGGGCAAACCACTTCTGAAAAACCTTGCCAAGAAAACTTGCCCAGGCAATCTTTGAGAATTGGATATGATTTAACAGAAGGGAGAAAAAAATACTATATACTATAGGTCTGCACTGCTCTCCCTTAGAGAAATCTGTAGGCCTTTGATACTCCTTTTTGGTATGATTATTGCCTAATAGCGAACCTGTCTAATTTCTTTAAACATCTAAGCCAGGGGTGTTAAACTCAAGGCCTCTGAGCCAGATTTGGCCCGTGAAGTACTTAGATCTCGCCCGTGGGGCCATCCTTAAAACAGCAAAGGATCGGCCCGTGGTGCCTCTGCCAGTGAAAATGGAGCTCAGGAGGGCCACGTGCAGCCCTTCCAGGCTCTGTTTTCAGCCATAAAAGCCTCCTGCAGCTTGGGAGGGGGTGGCATGTGCTCCATTTTAGCTAGCAGAGGGCTGCAGGAGGCTGTCACAGCTGAAAACAGAGCCGTGGAGGCCACGTGCACCCCTCCCGAGCTCTTCTTTCACTGGCAGAGAGCTAGCAAAACAAACTACTAGAAAAGGTGGCATTTGATCACAAGGCAAGGAGACATCGAGAAATTCCTCTGCTGGTGACAGTGGATCACCAAAGCCCTGCCCAGGCCACCACAGGTGCCCCTGACACGAATGACATTGAGTTGGCCATGCCCACCTCAGCCACGGCCGCACCACCAGCCCCGAGGTGAAACACAACCCTGATGTGGCCCTCAATGAAATCGAGTTTGACACCCCTGATCTAAGCCATCAGAACTATCTGATTTCCACAATATTGGCTTCTCATCCAGGGCTAAAGAAGAGGACTGTTTCCTAGCCAATCTTAAGCACCAACTGTTAAAGCAGTGATGGCCTTTTCGGCACCAAGTGCCCAAACCGGAACGTGCATGCATGCCCGTGCATGTGTGCGTGCCAGAGCACCGGAAAATAGAAGACCAGCTGGCCAGTGCAAGCATGCCTGTTTTTTGGCTGTTTTTCAGGCTATTTTTCAGGCCAAAAACAGCCCTAAAATGGCCTGCAAATGCCCCAGAAAATGTCCGAAAACAGCCCGACAAACAGCCAAAAAGTGGCCTGCAAAAGGCCCAAAAATTGCCTGAAAAATGCCCTTTGGGGCTGATTTTCAGGCCATTTTCTGGCGTTCTGGTGCCTGCAAAGACCAGCTGGCTGTCACACCAGAAACCAGGAGAGCAGCTGGCGATGGTGCATGTGCCCACTGAAAGGGCTCTGCGTGCCATAGGTTCACCATCACAGTGTTAGAGGCAAAACAACCTACCCTCTTCCTTTTTATACTCTCACTCTCTTTTCATTTCCCCCACATTCGCCACTCTTTGCAATTCTGCAAAATGGCATGCAGCACATGGTAATGCAACTGCAGCTGACCCCATGTAGACAGGCCTCAGTGGTTGGCTTGATGACATGC
>JANHGC010003942.1:130630-152670 GCA_027560395.1 Boaedon fuliginosus | reverse complement strand
GTATCCCAAAATATTTCACTTCTCTAGGGGGAGGGGGAGGTGCTAACTTCCTACACCAGATTATACACATCTGTCAGTATGTTCTACTGTACTCAATAGGATTTACTTCTGAGTAGGCATTGTGCTTGTATTGTGAATGTGTGTATTTTACAAGCACTCGGCAAATTTATGTCATTCTATTTTTAAAAAATATATGGTACATATATACAAAGATGTATGTTAGTTTGCATGCAGAAAATCCTTTGCATTTGCTGTACAGCCAATATAAAGAGGGAAAGAGACCAATCTTCTTGTTTCAGTTCAAAAAAGAAGGCAGCATAACAGACAATGAGGCCATTCTACTTAAAGTCAGTTTAATTTCAGAGAAAGGTGAATTGGTATTGTTTCTGAGGCTGTCCACGAGAAAAGAGAAAATAAATTGCATGGCACCAGAGAAAGGCTTGTGCAGATGGTGACAGCCTGTCATTATATTAGATTTTGAGACTGATCTTGGCAAGAAGCTAAAATAGCCAGTAAAGCTTCAGTTAACGATTTACAGTGTTAGCACTTAAGAGAAGATTCCTGTCTTAAATTTAAACATATGCATGGGGGTATTCTCTACAAAGGGGAAGTTTAGATTTTGGTTTCCAAATACTCTCTTGCTTGCCACATTTGTGTCTTCAAATTTTCAATCTCTGACTCTCCTTCAAAGAAGTTTGAAACTTTTCCAAAGATTTATATTGTGTTGAATCTAAAGATTCTGTTCCACTTCTATTAGTAAAAGGGAAAGGTCTTTTCACTAAGATTTTTTTTTAATCTAATAACGTAAATACTTTTAACTTTGTAAAAATTACCACCTATTCTTTAAGGGCAGTATTTAAACTCATTTTTGTATTACCAGTGTTTTCAAAGAAAGATGACAAGATGTGATAGAAAGTATCAGAAAACCTAATGTGGAAAACTGTGGTTTGCAAGGTTAAATCACCTCTATTTATTTTTACCCTAGTTTTATTATTTTTATAAATATCCCAAGATGGCAAACACACACAAGACTTGTTCCTCCTCATATTTTCTCCAAAACAACAACCCAGTGAGGTGAATTGGGATGAAAGAGAGAGAGTGACTGGCCTGAGGTCACCCAACCAGCTTTTAGGCTAGAATTCGCAGTCTCCTGGCTTGTACCCTGGTGCCTTAATCTTAAATTCTACTTTTAGCTGGGATAGTAATATTATTTTCATTTCAAATGAAATGGGCACTTCTTTAAGTCAGCTGCTATTTAATATATTATATTACTTTGGCTAATTCAGTGAACAATCACAAAAACACAGCAAATGCAAAGTTATACTCAATCTGTACATTTCTGTATTCTCACTTTTTATGACCCTATAATGCCTTAATTATTCAGGGTAGAGATGGGGTGACTGGATGGAGCTGAGCATTTACTGGCCAGGTGCCCTTCCTGATGCAATGTGGAGTTCCAGCAGATATTTTTTTCTTAGCGTTTTAGGAGAGAAATATCTGCTGCTACCTAGGATTGAACTCTCAACTCTGTGAGTAGGAGGTGAGTGTCTTCACCACTAGGCCACCACACTGCTCCATGTATTCTCCATGATTTACAATTCAACATAGGTATTTTCCTGATCTGTCCTGATCAACGCATTTTCTTATATGAAATTATTTAGAAAAGGCAAAATCTATGGAAATAGCAAAGAATGATTAAAGGGTTAAATCCAAACTCATATCTTGAGACAGTTAAATTATTTTTTTAAAGGTAGTTCTGTATTCTATATCTGTATGTACATAAAATTTTACATGGATAAAATAGACAAAACATGACCATGTAAAATCCCATTTTAACAGATATTCTGATTTTATAGACACTTCTGTTACACTATGTATCTTAATATATGTCTTAAGCAGTACCAAATTTACCATGGTCATTGTTGTACAAGTTCTATATCTTTATAACCATGGGTTTGCCACAAATTAACATACAATCCTGGGATTTCTTGGTGGTTTCCCAATTTACAATTCAGATCTATGAGTAGAAACCTTGAAGGTTGCTTCCTTATCAGAAGTTGCAATGGGGAGAACAAATGAAGGTTGCTTGGGAAGGCAGGGTCGCATCAATAGAATAGACCATCCTAGGGTGAACAATTGAATTTTAATCCATTGCCTCTAGTGGCTATCATATTATTTTGCAGGAAATTTTGCTCTCTCCACCAGCTGAGATTGATATAAAGCTGCAGATAAGGTCTGTATTTATACCATAAACCCTACATGCATATTAGCCACCTTTACCAGGGTATAAATCGAATAAAAACAAATAAAATAAATAAATAAATTATGGTTTCCTGAGTGGATCTGTACTGTGCAGAATTATTATTTTTTTATCAAAGGCTCTTTATGTAACTTAACATTTGCACTGATGTTGATGCTTAGTTTGAAGAAAGTTAGGCACAGTGTTTAGCACAATCAGTAATTTATATATGAATTTCCAATTATATAAAAAAGTGGAACCGCCTTTTCTCATGCATAACTAAACTTCTTGTAAGTACATGGAGAGAGACAAAAAATTCAGCAACTTATAGAATTGATTTGCCATTGTCTTTTTTTTTTTTTTAGGTATTGTTCAACTTTTCAAATTATCCTGCTATCCTGAGATTTCTTGGTGGTTTCTCATTTTGCTTAACTGTAATGGAATCTGGAAATAGGAATGCACATTTTCTAAATGTTACAGAAGAAGAACAAATGGGCATTTGTTTAATTGTCTCCTACAGCAGGAGGGGAATCAGAAGGGGAATCAAAGACACCAACCTTAACAAACTTACTGATAAATGAGTTCATATAAGGTTCCAAGATTCTGTAATTCAGTCCTTTTATCCTTACTGTAAACCTGACTAATGAGACTCTGCAAGAACATAACTTCTAGTTTGTGAGCTGTTGTTAGGAACTCAACAGTATGTTTCAAAACTGGATATGTGTACTTCAGACCTTGTTTATCAACAAGCATATTACAGTGTTACCTATTTAGAAGATATAAAAAGGAATACCCATCTGTTCTTCTGAAAGATTTTGGAAACATTTACTTCCATTTTCAGGTTCTGAGGATTCTATCCTAGGAAGCTTCCAAGCAAGATCAACCAGATGCTGCTACTTTCTAAGACAAAACCACCTTTTTGGATATTATTGTTGAGCTCTGAAATGCCTTAAAAGGTCCAGTTGAGACAGTCTTCTTTTGCAGTTCCTTAGTGCTAGGGGTACACAAACTAATGAACACATCCATCCTCAAAGCCTTACATGAAGTATGAAAAGCCTTTCCAAAACGATCACCGCCAATAATTTTAGTCGGAGAGGAAGAGGGAATGAGTAAAACAAAAAAGCAACTGTATTAATTACTAGACAACCCATGACCCATTGAGTCATTGTTGCAGACATATTTTCTTACCTAAACAGAGAAACAGAATGACTATGTCAGCAAGCAAAAATAATGAGCAGCATTGTGAGCAACTTTTATCTTCCCTTCTGCTTCCCAGTTAGATTTCCTGGTGGGAACCTGGCAGTGAATGTTGGAAATCTTCCTTCCCTCCCTCCCTCCTATATATAGTATATAGAGTTACTGTATACACTATCTCTTATGTCTGAGAATCTCCATACAAATTAAGAGATCTCACAGGGTTGGCCTGTTACGGGTCCCGTCAGCCAAACAGTGTCGGCTGGTGGGTCCCCGTGCTAAAGCCTCCTCTGTGGTGGCGCTGACCCTCTGGAACCAGCTACCTGTGGAAATTAGGACCATCCCCACCTTGTTGGCCTTCCGAAAGGCTACGAAGACCTGGCTTTGTCAGATGGCCTGGAAATGATGTGCCCCTTTTTTGGATGTATGACTGTTATTAGATACTTTTACACTGTATACTGTGTATTTTAATTATTAACCATTGTTGTTAGCCGCCTCGAGTTCCCCCTGATTGGGGAAGAGAGGCAGGGTATTAATCCAATAAATTAAATTAAATTAAATGGCATTTGGAAAATCTGCTAAGTTTTTTGGTGTAGCACCCAATGCCAATAACTACTGGGACCACCACAGCAAAAAAAAATTATGCAAAACTTTATTAAGCTGTATAGCCTAACTATAATTGATTGTAAGATAGTCAGATATGTGACCCCAAATCTACGCAATTGATCATTTCCAGGTATACTGAGTTTTTAATAATTTTCACAGCATTTTTAACTATTATTTTTCCATTGATTTTTACTAAATTCATCTCCAAATTCTTTTGTCCTTAAAGCATTCTCATGATAATCTTTATGAATTTTCTATAGATCTATCTATCAAACTTTTGATAATAGAAATAATAATATTAAAAGCAGTATTAATTTATGCTATTCTGGCCTTCAGTTTTGTCCAATTTTACATACTTCGTAATTCTCATTTTATATACTATTTTTGTTTCTCCCTGTCCTTTTTTCTTAGTTATACTTTCCATTTTATTTTTGTTAAAATAAAATAATTTTTTAAATGAATTTCAGACAGAAATGATTATCTGTGAACTACATTCATTTCTTCCAGAAATTCCTAAAGTTACTCAACCATTGTTAATGCACATGAATAAAGTATCACACAGAGAAAGAAAGAATATATAATTAACATTTTAAATTTTGAAAAAGTTGATTATGGAAAATATATATATCTAAGGATATATATACTATGAATTCTTCCTAGGAAACAACAATCTCTTCAAAATAATTAAGCAAATATTTTGCCTTAATGTTCCCCGTTAAATTTTTGTTTTGTAGAATTCATTACTTTTCTAAATTCTTCTGAAGTTTTAGTTTGGAGGGGGGGCAACAATTTTCCTAGCATTTATTTATTTATTTATTTATTACATTTTTATTCCGCCCAACTCCAGAAGGACTCTGTACGGCTTACAACAGAGATAGCAATAGCACTCAGGTGTTATACACTTCTTTTTTTCAAACAATTTTTTTATTGTTTTTTCCAATGTTACAAAATAAAAAGGCTTCTCGTTTCTGCGCAGTGCCACTTGGATGTTACATTCAGTTTCAGCTGTATACATTTTCAACATCTTTAAAAATTCTGTTTTTATATACAAAGGAGAGCTAAAATATAGATTAAAAAAAAATCATCTTTTACAATTCCTTTTAAGGTACCATTTCATCATGTTGTTTCATTCTATTTAATAACAATGTATATTTTCTCATTCCTGTTCCATGCTCCTATTTTCCATTAGTTTCGATTTCCTCCATATGCATAGTCTAATCTTTTCATATTCAATAATCAAGTATGAAGAAAAAAGAGAATAATAAAAAAAACAAGATTCATTTATACAGATTTTCTTCTAAATTACAATGAAAATAAAGTATTTTATTATGTGTGTCTGGTAACCCTTTATATAGTCTTTATTGTTATTATTATTATTATTTTTTCTCACCTCCTTCATATATATATTTTAAATTTCTAAAGTTCATCATTCGTCTTCTGTTAAACCATTACCTATTCCACCTTGTATGGATTTTCTTTAAACATATACCCAATTGGGAAAAAAAAAAGAAAGAAAGAAAAAACATACTATTCTCTGTTCCGAACCCCCTTTAACTGCCCATTATTGAAAAAAAAAGCCCATCCATTCCTTTCATCTTCGTTCTTGTTTGAAAAAGAAAAGAAAAAAAAAGACAATCTAATTTATCAAATAACATTACATATATATCTATTTATGTCTGTATAAGTAAAAGGGAACAAAGAAAATAAAAACGTAACTAAAGGTAGGCTAGTTCTCGTTTCTTATTAAGTTTTCAACATCCTCACATATTTTCCACCCCGCCCCCCCCGCGTTCCCTGGGCGCGCTGCATGACATACTAATTTTGATTAAGTAATTAATTTTAAGTATTTTAAGTATTTTTAAGTAACTTGCAAATGATTTTCAATCTAGACTAATAGATTACTGTCCGGCTTGTCCTCTTTATCCAAAGTTCGGAGCTCCGTCGCCATCTTCTTCTCTTCCCCACCGCAGCCACGCCTCGTTCGTTCCTTTCACCATGTCTTTTTAAGTTCTTAATTTGATTTAATTGCAAAAAGTTAGTCAATCGCGCACACAATCTTTTCTCTGAATATTCCTTTTTTTTTAAGGTTCTTTTAAATTTCTTACATTCCTTTCGTCAAGTCCATGTCCAAATCCGCACGCAGACTCCGGGTTTGGTAAACTCCATTTTGTTTCATTCCTCCTTCCCCGGACAAAAGCTCCGTGCTAGTTGTTAAAGTACAAGTCTTTTTTTTTTCTTTTTAATTATCAAATCTTCTCTCCTTTATTTTCACTTACAGTTCTTTTTCCACCATCGACAATTCTTTCTCAGCGCGCCGGTTTCGCAGGGTCCCGCAGGATAGAAAGCAGGTCCCGCAGGATAGAAACTGCATGTTTTCATTTTGTTAGGAACACTGAGAGAACCCATAACTTGATCTTTGAGATACTTTCCTGGAACTTCTGCCTGCATTACTCCTATCTATGTGAGATGCATATCCCCTTTCTCCTAATATATCTTTGATGTGGTAAATGGTTGGAATTACCATAAAGCACGCTGATAAGAGTAATTGTCATTGTTATAATACTGATAATTATAAAAATAATGGTTGGAGTTCTTGGCTCTTGCACAGGATTTTGCTCCCGTAATAATTATATCATAAGTTACGTTAATTCTTACATATTAATATACAATTAATATTCAAGCGTTCACAGCAGTGCTATACAGCAAGGGGGTCACTGAGGAGAGTACAGATGCAGGGTGAAAAGTTTCAAATAGTCATGGAGCTCTTCATGATAAATATCTTCATTTCCGGAGATTAAAATCAGGCAATGCTATTGCATTAACTTTTAAAGGAAGTCTTTGATAAAAAAAAGACATAAATGTGCCTTATGCCAGCATAGCGCATTGGTGGGTCCCTCTTAAATCAATTCTCTGCTCCTCATCGTGGGGGTTAAATGCTACATAAATCATAATGCTCCACTAGAAGTATGTTCAAGGTGGGAAAGGAGTTGCTCTTACTTTTTTTTTTATCAGTCATAAAGTCATATCCTATTAACCTTTATAGACAGCTCTTTCTTTTTCTGAACTCCCATGATTACCGTAATCTACCATGTTGTGGTTCCTTTTAAAAAAGGGGGGCAACATGCTTTACTTTTGCTGAGATGATATGGGTCAGAACGAACACCATGAGTTCTGAATGGATTTTCTCTCTGGAGTGGTTTGATTGTGAGTTCATGCTCGGTTGTTCCAGGCGACTGCAGCACCGTCAATTCTGGTAGAAAAGAATTGCCATTTATCAGGTCTAGAGTTTCTCCATTTCTTTTTTCCTTTGGGTCTTCTGGATGATAGCCATTCAAAATAATTATTTAAGCTACTCTCCCACCTGTGTATTGGATTTCAACCGGCCAGGAAAGGAACTGAATTCAGCTGTGGAAAACCTATTTTTGAAAGGCTGCTTACATCATCCTGCCTTTCCACGTGATCTTAATCCCTTAAACTTTTGCTTATTTAGGTGACTGTCCAGAAAAACACTTAAGACTCTTGCATATCTCTTTCATTACATGACAGCATTTCCAAATAGCACATTCCATGGCATATTTTCTGATATTCCTTATAATTGCAGGTATTCCTTGATTTACAGCCACAACTGAGTCCAAAATTTCTGTTGTTAAGCCAGACAGTTGTTGACTTTTGCCCAATTGTATGGCCTTTCACTGCCTGGCAAGTGTGAAACAATGAAACTGGTCCCAACATACTGCCCCCTCCTCGTCAGCATAGTGCAGTGCAGATTTCCCCAGATGGGGTTCTCCTGTGGATGTGCTTGAATCACCAACTCATCAGTCAAGATATCTTGATGGGTGGGATTTGCATCTGGAGACACCAGGCTGGGGAAATGCTGTTGCAGAGCAACTTATGAATCTTTCTCCAGCAGGTTGGAAAAGGAGGATGAGTATGGGATCAGATGAAGGAATGTAACTATGAGCCCCTTCATTCATTGCCAGAAGAGAGAGAAAGAGGAGAAAATGCATCGCCAAGAATGAGGGTAGCAGTTTACATAAGCCACGGTGGTGCAGTAGTGGCCGTACTGCAGGCTACTTCTGCTGACTGCAATTTGGCAGTTCGAATCTCACCAGGCTCAAGGTTGACTCATCCTTCCGAGGTGGGTAAAATGAGAACCCAAATAGTTGGGGGCAATATGCTGACTCTGTAAACAGCTTAGAGAGGGTTGCAAAAGCACTGTAAAGTGGTATATAAGTCTAAGTACTATAAAGGGGAACGTGGTTCTTTGTATATGTAGATTATTATTATTATTATTTATTAGATTTATATGCCGCCTCTCTTCACCCATTTCAGGGGAACTCGAGGGGAACTAGATGCTATTGTAGAAATGATTACTGTACGTTTTAAATAAAAATATAAATTAATCTCATGGCAGGAGAAAGGAATGACCTGACCTGTGATGTCTTCACATCAGCTCTTCAGGATGAATTTCAGCTGTCCCTGTTCTCCATTCTTATAGGTAATCTTCAAGGAGAAATTGCCTTCAAACAGAATGTTCTCCTCTCCTAAATAAATCACCTGAATACTCCATCTGCCATTTGCCCAGAGTTGAAATTATCTTAGCATTGTATTATCATGTATTTTATTTTTACTGTTTTGAAGTTTTCCAAATTAATAGTTTTCTTTTGTTAGTCTTCATTTACAGGGATACTTCTGCTCAACAATTGATCATTCTCCCATTTATTAGACTTCTTCTCCACATTCCCTCTATTTATTTATTATATTTGTGTCAATGCTTTCTTTCAATAAAAAATAATAGAGTTGAAATGGACCTTGGAAGTCTTCTAGTCCATCATAGGTACAAATAGGAGATCCTATACCAGGGGTATAAGACTCAAGGCTGGGGCCTAGATCTGGCCCACGTGGTGCTTAGAGCTGGCCCGCAGGGCCACCCTACAAACAGCCAAGGGCTGGCCTGCAGTGCCTCTGCCAACAAAAATGGAGTTCGGGAGGGGTGTATGTGTGTGGCCCTCCTGGGCTCCATTTTCAGCCATGACAGCCTCTTGGCAGCAAAAATGGAGCTTGGAGTGGGGGTCGCATGCCCTTGAGCTCTGTTTTCACTGGCAGAGGGTGGCAGGAGGCTGTTGTGGCTGAAAACAGAGCTCAGGAGCCCCTTTTCACTGGCAGAGTGCTCGGACCACTACACACATGATGTTGAGCTGGCCACACCCATCCTGGTCACACTCACCCCAGCCACCTGGGTCAAACACAACCCTGATAATGAATCGAGTTTCACACCCCTGCCCTATTCTAGACAAATAGCCGTCAAATTTCTTCTTAAAAATCTCCAGTGATGGAGCACCCATAACTTCTGGAGGCAATCCATTCCATTGGTTAATTGTTCTTACTATCATGAAATTTCTGTTTTTAGTTCTAGGTTGTTTCTCTCCTTGATTAGTTTCCATTCTTTGCTTCTTGTCTTGCCTTCTAGTGCTTTAGAGAATAGGTTGACCCCTTCTTCTTCTATATGGCATTCAAATATTGAATACTGCTATCATGTCACCCCTGGTCCTTCTTTTCACTACACTAGACATACCCAATTCCTGCAACTGTTCTTCATATGCTTTTGCTTCCAGCCCCCTAATAATCTTTGTTGCTCTTCTCTGCATTCTTTCCAGAGTTTTCAAGGAGCTCCATTTTATCCCAGACCTATGAAATCTTTTAGGTCAAGATCACAATTACCCCAAGTCCTCATGAACTTCGTGCCTTGGTATAGATTCATATCTGGCCCAGCTTTTCTATCAGACCTTGGTTCTGGCGATTTCTGCTCAGGAAGGGAGAAGGCTGCAACAGTGCCATCTTGCACAGCACAGCACAAAGGGCAGGCAAAAAAACCCAAGACTTTGTCAACCCTTGTGGAGGTCTTAAAACGTATTATTGCAATTTCCAATTCTTAGAATTAAGTACAGAGGCATTGAAGTAGCACCCTGAGAATTTCTGTGAGGACATACTCATGCAATGATTTAGCTGCAGTTTAATTTCATGCCCCAGGAAACTGACCTCGTTTTACTCCTAGGACCCAGTGGCTCCTTTAAAGTAGCCTGATACTCCTATTATTCCCACGATGCTTTAAAACGCTCTCCTCCTGCCTTTCTTCAAAAACAAAACCACTCGCCATTCTGTTTCTCTGTTTTGAGAAGGGAGAATTGGGGTTAGGATGTAAATTCTTACAACTCTTTAACAGATAATGGAAAAGATGTATAAGAAACTTACTGTAGAAGCTAAAGGTTGAACATTATTGGCTGTGGCCAGGATGCCTGAAAAAAATACGTTTAAAATAAAATAAATAAAATAATAAAAAAGAGTTAGTAATATAAAATACCTCACCCCATCTTTTAAGAAATACCTTTGATCTCAATATCCATCTCGTAAACAGGGAAGAAAACAGTCTCCTCTCTGAGATTAGGATGGCCCTAACCATCTTCGCTTTTACCCCAAGAATCACGCCAGGATATTAGATGAACAATATGTGTATGTGTTGTATGGAATTGTTATGTAGTGTATTATTATTATTATTATTATTATTATTATTATTATTATTATTATTATTATTATGGTTGGTTGTACAGTCAGCCAAACATTTAGACTGGATTTGGCATTTTTATCCACCAATTTAGTCCTTCCCAATGATCTGGAATAGGCAGATATTTTATGGTGTTACAGGTATGTTACTACTACTACTGCTACTGCTACTATTACTACTACTACTACTAATAATAATAATCTGTTCACTACAATGTGGTCATAATTGCCAGTTCTTTAGCTGGTGTTAGGCTTATGCATTGAAGAACCTAGATATAGTAATGCATCAATGTAGTGTGCTAATCCAAACAGTGTGGCCTTTTGCAAATAACAGAAGGAAATTTTATCAAGGTGCAGATTTTCTAAGTGCCATCCAAGATTTTTTGGTATGGCACCCAATTTGCTGATAATGACTAGAACAACCATGGCTGGTTTATGTCATAATCGTTCAGCTTTGATTTTCAGATCTTGATGCTTGGTGATCTTCTCCAAATCTTTATCTTCCCTTCTACTATGTCCTGGTAGTTCCACACAAAATCATTAGTATATACACAATCAATCATGTGAAATCACAGAGCAGGTTCTTTAGCTGGTGCTGGCAATTCTGTAGCTGGTTTTTACGTTTACCTGAGGTTGGCCTTATTATTATTTCCTTGTATTATTTTGTTTACTTGTTTTGGAAATATTTTCTGAATGGAACATCTCACGTGCTTTATACTTCATTGGGAAGGCTAATACTTGGAGGAGCCTGGGAGAACTTAAAAGGACTCTTCTCTTAGCATTCTTAAGGGAGGGGTCAGGATTTTATGTGCAACACATGGAAGTATATTCTTTAAGCTTTCCATGCACACACTGGGGCACAGCCTCCCTCAAATTCCAGGCCTACCATTTCCTCACTTCTCAGGCTACTTGTGAATAGCATAGCAATTTTAAATAATGGTAGCCTATGAGTGTTTTTCATTTATTTTACAGCGTTTATATGCCATCCCCATCATTGATGCTGTGTGACTCACAATAATAAAACAAAGCCACAGAAAATGTATCATAAAAAGGTGACATCATTTTTTTTTTAAAAAAAATCATAAAATAACCAGATACCAGATAGCACCAGATGTTTACGAGTGATTCAGGATAAATAATCCGAGTGTTGGGCTATTTGACTTTTCCGTCCTGAAATGTGTTTGATAGTTTGCAGATGGAGAAGCTAAACAAGGTTGTGTTACACAGAATCATAAAATTGTCAGGTTAGAAGGAACTATTGGGTTATTGCTTCCAAACCCTCCCCTGTGCAGGACTCCAAAGAAAAACATCCCCCTTCCTGAACGCAGCTACTGAGAGAGGGAGAGAGCTCACAAAATCTCTGGGGGTTTGATGCTCTGGCTAAGCTGCTCTTATTTTTCCTTACATTCCATCAGCACCAAGAGTTTTGTAACTGCAAGCCAGTACAGTGTCCTACACTGCAGAACGATACAGTCTGTCCTCAGTTTGCAACCATTCATTGAGCGACTGCTAGAAGTTACAACAGGGCTGGAAAAGTCCAGAGTCTCCCATAGGTAAGTGATCAAAATTTGGGCACTTGTCAACTAGCATGTATTTACAATGGGTGCAACATGCTGGGGTCATGTGATCATCATTTCCAACCTTCCCAGCCAGCTTCCGAAAAGCAAAATAAGTCAATAAGATAAATTGGATTCCCCTAACAACCGCACAATTCATTTTACAACAATGGTGATTCGTTTAACAATCGTTGCAACAAAGTTTATGAAATTGGGCAGAATGAATTTAACAACTAGTCCCAATTGTTGTAAATGCTAGGTCTTGGCTGCCTTGTGTGCAGAATCCTACAGCACTATCAATTTTCTTGGTTCAGGTGTAAAAATGTCCCCAGTTCCTCAACCCTATCTTCATATGATTTAGTTTCTGGTCCTCTGATCATCCCGATTCTCTTCTTTGAGCCTGTTTGTTTTGAGCCTTTGATGCTTCTCATGACATCCATAGCCTGTTATCTAAGGCAGACACCTGTTAGAGACTGGCCCCATTCTGAACTTTTTGGTGGTGATGGCACCTAAGCTGACTCAGTTCCATCGGACATTTGAAAAATGATACGCCATTTAAAATTTCTCATGCTTTCTGCAAGAGTGATCGGTTTTAGACTGTTGTTGTAATACTTTAACAGTGGCTATTTTCCTGTTATTGCTGGTTAGTTTGTCTTTTATGATGGCTTAATCCCCCCCAATCAATGGGATGTGTTGTGCATGAGAAAAGCAGCACCGTGCCATTACAACACAAACACTCCCATTTGTTGAATGCTTCATGACATCAATCACACATAGGAAAGGGCTGTTCTTGGATCACAACGTTACCAAGCTGCTTCTGCATTTTGTGATAGATGGAAACTTCTACAGTGCAAAATCCATGGTCCTAGTGATCTTTCTCTGGCTGCTTTTTATTTTAAAAATTAGAGTAAATGAGTATTTGAACAAAACTTTGCACTTCTCTTATGCACAGACTATAACACTTAAGCATCTTGGTTGGCTATCTACTGGTATCTATTGCAATTGGTCAATGAAGTCTGTGTTTGACTAGTCAAAAAAAAGGAAAGGACCATAAGTCTGAATGTCTATCCTTAGCAGCTAAATCTTTGTGTGGCCAGCAGTACTATTATAGATACAGGGTCCTTGTCTTCCTTTACACTAATCTTAACCTCTTCTGGATTTTTGCTTCAGATGATCCAAGTTATGAAAGCAAGATTCCATCTCTACATCACTAAGAGGATAATAAGAAATCCCGTAGCCACACTGGGCTAGTAAAAAGAAAGGTAGTAACAGTGCAGAGAAGAAAATACAGCCCATACAATATTGTTATATAGGTAGAAGTCTCTATTGGGCAACTCTACAGGGCCATACAGAGTGTATTCTTACACTGGCCAGGAATTTCAGCCATTGTCAGTTTTTGGAGGTCTCATTAAACGACAGTTTAATACGTCCTGTACTTAACTGCTCCATTGCAAGATTGGAGCTGAGATCTGGCAGGGTTCAACAAAGCGATTCTAATGGTGCTTGGCTTCAGCTTGCCAGGGTGCATCTAACCACACTCTTTTCTGCAGATTTTCTGGCTGAGTATGTTGTTTTCCCTCATATGGAAGAGATGGTTTCTAAATATCAGTGCTGCTGGCTGAAAAAATAAAGGAATGGGGTAGGTGTGGAAGAGCGAGTAGATGATTAAGAACCAGAGCACACACATATAGTTCAGATAATTCAAGGACATGTGGTAAGAACTGGACAATTGCTGGGAAGAGAACTAAATAGCATCCATATCTGTCATCTAAGACATTTCCAAAATAAATGACTCAAGGACTGAATCAATTAATAAGAAACCACATCCAATTTGTTTGTTAGCAGAAACCACTCCTATTCTCACCCTTGAAACTGTATCCAAATTGGACCATGGACAATTTTCAGGCCACTTTGTGATTTTTAATGGCACACATGGACCCCATGGAAAAATAGGTTTCCCACCTCTGAAGAATGGCCCCCATGTTTGTCACCCTCCCATTTGTGGGATTTACTCAATTATGCCCAACAACAAGCAGTATTGTCAACTTGCAAGCCAGGACTAATGCTGGCCTCTTCCTTCCTTCCACTAACAAGAGGTGCCACAAATGATTGTTCTACTCATGGTTGCTAGCACGCTGGTCTAAAATGGCCAGGTTATGCTGTCGTGACACAAAATCTATACTGCGTATTTAGCTCAGGAAACATTGGGTCAAAATGTTGATGAAGTATTTGTTTGCTTTTATACTGTATTTGGCAGGTTCCCCCTCCTTTTGCCTTGCTTGTATTTTTATATGAGTAATTCTTCGGAATTATGCTGTAAGCAAGCTTGTGTGCTTATGTGTGTCATAGTGCTATGCCAGCACATTTTTAGATCAGTTATTTTTATCATGTTTGGTATAACCATGGTGCACTCCAGCTGATTGGTACCAACATAGTATACTCCAGATATTTGTCGTTACAACATACACCAGAGATAGCCATAGGGACTAACAGTCATGGTTGATGTGAATTGTGATCTAAAGGAAGATGACTAGGTCGGGGAAAGCAGATGGACCTTATCTAGCTAGCAGCTGTTTTTATTCATTGTTCACAAAATGATTGACTGCCATTTGTTTCCTTAGTAGTGATGTACAGCATCTTCTAGAGCCTTCCAATTATCGTTGTGACCATATGACAGTAACGAGGACAAGTTTTATATATCCTGAATCACAGCTGGGTGAAACGTCGTGAAAGGGCCCAAGAGTGCTTTCTTAAGAGAGCTTCCGTGTATGCACCATCTAGGTACACGTATGTGCTCCCAGTCACCCAAAGGAGCTTGCAAAAACCAAGCACTATCAACACTATTTGGAGTAGCTTTCTGGCAGAGAGTTTAGAAGCTTTTAATAGGATTTTTTAATTAACTCTGCTGTTCTGTAATGGCATTGTCTATTTCTCATGGCTATGGGCCTTTATAGTAAAATGAGTTACACATTCTACATATATGGGTTTTTTTTTATTCTAAGCAATATGCTATGCAGTGTGTAGTTATGCTGGTGCCAAAGTAACCTTACAACGTAGAAGCAGAAACTCCCAAGATCCAAAGTAGAGGTGATTTAAGGTTTAAAACAGGCCTTAAAAAAAAGTTTTGATGCAATTCTTTGTCCAAAGAGGGCAGGATGATATAATTTGAGATTGGACGACATTTTAAAAGGCTGGGGACCATAATCCCACCGCCTAACCTGGCAACATGGTATGAGTGAAACCGATTTGGGGGTTATTTTGGGGGGCATTTGGAGTGGGTTTAAAGATAAAAATGGGAACAAATAACTTCCGCAGAGCAACTATTATCATCAAGCATCTATTCCTGAATCCAGAATAGTTTCAAATCATACTCTTTAATATTTAGATTTTTGCTAGGATATTTCAGTGTCAAAATTTCAGGGCAATATGAATGTATGTATAGCATATGTAAATTAGACGGATGATATAAATTAGACAGACGATATAAATTAGACAGACAGATACCGATGCCTTCATTCCTTTTTTCATAATAACCTTAGAAAATTTAGCACTAATATCTGGGCTGCAAAAATGGTGATGACAGCAAAGAATAAGAATTTTTTGCATATATATTTGGAACTGCCTAATGCTGTTTTCTAGCCCAAATGTGCTAGATTTGAAAAAATATGAATACTGTAGTCAAAGGTCACCCTGTTACTCTTATGACTGACTAAAGGCTAGTCTGATGCTGTAACCACCATATTCCACAATTTTTCATCTTACCCTCATCTTCTAAACTTCTAAATACTCTTCCTAAAGAGCGGGGAGGGAATCCTAAAGGAAGGGGGGGGGGGAATCCCAAAATGCTATTTCAAGGGTACCATTAAATGTATCTTTATTCAATAAGTCCTTTGAAGTCCAGCTGGATTATTTCCCACCCCCAGTAATAAATAGACCACTGTATCCTTTGACATAAATAAGGAGCGAACCACGTTTGCAGGTCACATTCTCACCCATATACCCCTTTGCTGAGGAGGAAAATTCTGAAACGAAGAACAAAACCCTCTTCTGTTTGAGAAACGCGGAGTTTATCATCCGGAAGGTAGGAATGAAAACTAAAATATAAATTTTATAAAAGAATGCGTCCGGGAAGACAATTCCCAGATACTCAGCCCAATGTAACTGTTCCCCAACATAAGCCAGACCTTGTCATCTCGTTGAGGAGAGCGTGGGTGAGGTGTAGAGAAGGGGGGACATTTTGCCTCATTTGTTGATCTGGACACATTAACCAATTCTATATCTCTTAATTGCATATGGGGTGAGGAGGAAACCTCCCTATTAGCTGTTCTTTTCTCTTAGGGATTCTGTAGCTTCCTTCATTCTCCACTTTTCTCATATTACAGAAAGAAGGTAATTTTTCCTGGCCATTTACTAAAGCTCATTAATGACCAAAGAGAACAAACAATGCTTCTCCTCAGAGGCTACCATTCAGCCTCACACTGCAATTCTCTGTTCTAATACTTGAGACATATTAATTATTCCTTAGTGAAAAGTGCGTAATTCCTATTCTTCATTTCATTGGAGGGCTGGGCTGGAGACAAACAATAGGAAGTTTCTCTGAGTGAAAAGCTGTCTATGCAGCAGGGAAATGAGGGGGGAAATGGGTGTTCTAAGAGGAATAAAAGCCATTATTTCCAATAATAATTTGAGGGATATTAATGTCGTTCTAAAGTAGATTGCTTTCAAGTAAACACTGGGGCTGAGTAAATCTGTTTTATTTATTAATCATTCCAAAAGTTCATTCTTTTAAATGATCAGCTTCCCTGCCACATAATGGGTTTAGTTAAATGGCAACTTGCAAATGTCGAAAAACTTTTGTAACCAGAGACTAATTTGTTTAATGCACTGAAAATGTTGTGCAGACATGAAACTACATATTAAACTTCAAAGGAAAATGCTCCAGCGACTAAATCATCTTAAAAGCAGGAGCACCAGCAGTGCCATACATATAAGATTTTAAATGCACCTACCTTTTCAAGTACCGAGCATTCTCTGAACATTTTTCTTCAGTTCAAGACTGAAGTGCCATATGAGGTCTATATTTAATTTCCAAACAACTTAAAAGGGAGAAGATTTTCTTTTGCATCTCAATTAATTAATTCTGTCTCCATTTGAGCAGTTGACACCACCTTTTTCATATGCTTTAAAGAATTTGGGGGGGGGGGAGAATGAAAGAGAGAGAGAGAGAGAGAGAAAGAAAAAGAAAAAGAAAGAAATGAACATTTGGAAACCATTTTATTTCTCAATTACCAACCAAAACGTATGGAAAAGATTAACGCTCTATCTGATTTACACCATAATTATACTTTGAAAGCTTAGAAATAAATGGCATGATCTTAAGAATCATTAGTTACTATACCCAATGTAATTGGTGTAAACTAATGAGTTTACTGGATGGCTGACCCTTAATTACTGATTAAAGTTAAAGGAGAACTTGAGCCAATCAGAAATTTGTTTGCTTTCAAAAGCACAGGAGGCTTTTTATTTTTATTTTTAAATGTTTCCTAGTAAGCTGCTTTATGATTAGCTGGAGCACATGACACAAGCCTTTTTAAAGCAATCACATGCAGCTTCTTAACAACAGAACAGTAACTTATTTTTGCTCTTATGAATTAAGGCCCATCTGACCAGCATGTAACAAACTAGGAATATAATTAAAAAAAAAAACTCCTAGAGTTTCGGGAGATAACAGGTTTTAAAGCAGGCATATACATTTCATTATTAAAATACATTAAAATCAAATTATCTTGGAAATAATTATGACTGTCATAGAAAGGAAGAATAGCGTTGGCAGCACTGTAACAGGGAGAACTAACGTGCATAGGGTATGCATGTGCTAATTTCTGTATACAGGTGTGATTTTTTAAATATCACTTTTAGAAGAAATACAATTCATCTTGGTATAAGAAAAGGAGATTATGGCTTGTGCGTTTTTTCAGTTTGCAAGAGGTGGGGGTTTCCTTTCATGTGGTCCTTTTTACTCTAAATTTTCTCCATGTAACTTTAGGATTCTGTACTTTTGGTACTTCAGTTTGCAGCAGACCTATATAATGCTGTAAGGTATTTAGCAATTGTCATGTTCCAGGACAAAAAAACAAAAAAGCAAAGGGGGGAAGAGGGACAAACAGGGAAGTAGGCGCAACCAGGTGGAGACGTTGCAGGTTTTCTGCTTCATCCTACTAACCCCGACTGACCGTGTGTTTGAGAAAGTCACCACTAACACTCCAAGTGACACAGCGAAGCCTAATTTCTGCTGCGTGATCCCATTTCTTCCTGCTAGCATACTAGTAGGAAGTGAGAAATGTCTTCTCTCCCCCACCCCTACCATCTGCTCTCGGAGTATAATTACAACAATAATCAAACTACTAAACAAATCGTTGCCCTTTTGTGACACCCTTAATCAGCTGCTTCACTTTGCCTAATGATGAACACAAACTCAAACAGTTTGACACCCTTAGTTTAGCACAATGTGATTTCCCTTCCCAAACGGCTAGGCCAACGTTTCCTAACTTTCCCTCCTCTAGCCCTTGACACTCTCCTGCCTGTACGGCCATTGCTAAAAAATTTGCAAGATGAAATCCATCCGTCTAGAGGGTACCCAGGCTTGGAGGTCTGGAGTACAGTAATAACAGTCAGCACCACATTACCTCTCTATCATTAGAAAAACAAACAAACAAATCAAGTACAGCTTTACCACAAATACTCCAAAAGTATTCTACAGTTTTTCTTCTGAATGTCTAAGCAGATGATCCCCATTCAAAGACCATGAGTGGTCCACAGAGAACAGTTTGAAAAGCCGTGATCTAGAATAAAGATCAGTTAATCAGCTAAACTGTCCCTATTGTGTTGTAAGGCAATTGGACCTCTTCTTTATGCGGGCCCTGAACCAGAGTTTAAAAGGAAGCAGGTTTGAACTCTGGAATTTGTTTCTAGGAGTTACCCCCAACATAACATGCTGTAACAAGATGGCGGATCACATGGTAAGATGCTGGGGTTGCATACGACTAAGGTCGGCAGCCCGGCAGTTCAATTCCCAAGAACGATTAAAATCGTCTCCTGCTTGGGCAGGGGGTTGGATTCGATGACCTACAAGGTCCCTTCCAACTCTGTTAATATATTATATAAATGGAATATTGATGGATATTCTTTCCTTTTCTAAATCTCTGTGGGGTAGCCGATCAACCATTATGGAAATTCATTATTGCAGGTTAGCAGACAGATAATTTGGTGATTACTGTAATCCTATAATTTGTAGCAATCATGTAAGAAAGCCAGCCTGTTCAGCAGTCCTACTACTCAGGATACATGTGATCTATTACATCAATCTATACATTTTGAAACACATTGAAAGGAATAAAGAAATAATGGAGGATAATTATTAAAAAGGGAACATGGAGTATGATGTTTCATAAATGTCAATAAAATGTACCACTACATCAGGGAAGGTCCTCTTTTAGCCCCAGTTGCTTTTATGAGGTCCTTAATTCCTGTCCCCAAGTCATAAAATTCAGTGGGATGATTTTAGGTCTGTCCATCTCAATTTCCCCCGTCCCCAAATCCAGCAAAATAGATGTACTGAACAGAATCTAGACTTCACATGTTCTTTAAAGACATGGATCCCAGAGGGTAAATATGCGCTGGCCTATGCTTAGGAAGCCTGGATCTAAGCTTCTTGTTCATTTATATTTTGTTTTGCAAAATATAGGAGGTGATTATTTCATCATTGATTCTCCTTTTGTTTTTTCTTCTCACTATAGTCCAGCTTTACCTCCCACAGTATTGTTTTTGAATACTTCCAATTATCTAATGAAGTGTCCCATCCTGTGCCCCCCACTTCCGCCCCCATTTCTTTCTTGGACAGTTAGCTTTGAATTCTTGGTCCACTGAATACAATTTACATTTCCCCCCCATATAAACAAAAACGTCCATGTTATATTTTAAAGCCAAAATCCAAATGGCTCTTTAAGTGTAAGAAAGGATATATGGAAGACATAAAGAATTATTTTATAATCTGAGGCTGCCTAGCTACCAGAAACAAAAAGCCTCCCTTTCTTATAAAAATTATTATTACATTGTATAATATATAGGTTGTGCTTAAACGGATTATCTGATTTCTGAGTGGAAGAGCCACAACATAAATTTCTTTTCTTAAGCTAAGAAAAATATTCAGGAACAGTAAGATGAGCAACTGTCACTTTGCTTTAGTATTATGCATCAAGACACAATAATATCATTTTCATCAGCCATGCAATAAAAGAGAAATATGCAAAGCTTTTTCAAGAGATGCACAGGATCCACAATAACCACACTGAAAATAAATCTCTCGACTTACAGTATACCACAACTTCACCGTGATGTCTACTTAACAGTGGGAAACCAATGTCTTTTGACAAAACTATTTTCAAATTAATGTTGACTCATCATCACCACAAAATTGTCCACCACACTTTGCATTAAAGGAATAAAGAAGAATGTTCAAATGGGAATGCACACCTTGCAACCTCTTCAACTCAAACGTTGTCCATCATCTTGGCAAATGTTGGGCCGCTGGGCCTTTATTTTTGGCAGACCAAGACAGGAAGGAAGCAAAGCTCAGTGAGCTGATGAATTGCTGGTAAGGGGGCGGGGAGATTGGGACCTGTTTCTCTCCTCATCTCAGGGATAAAAATCCCTCAGGTGACGACTTCAGATAAGTTCATTTGTATGCTGATGAACACTTCTGGTTAGTTATACAGCGCTAGCTAAAATATTCCCCATGTGATCATGGATGAAGAAGATACAATTTGAAATGGTATCTCCAGAAGAAAGAGTCAAGTTCCTCCTCCGTTTGCTTACTACTCATTTCTAGAAAGTAATATTTTCACATCATGGCATCTCATATACACAACTAAGAATTTGTTTTTTCTCAACTGCATGTGAACTCAGCTCAGCTGCCTTGGTCAATTGTTTCTGAATCCTCCTGACTCATGGGCATTATGTCACCTGGTCTATTAGTAACAGCTTGAGTTTTGCAGAGACTCAAAACATCTTTTCAATTGTTTTCTACTTTTCCCAAGCATCAGAGTCTTTCACAATAACTCAATAATTACAATAATTTTGTGTCAAAAACATTTAAGCTTCAATTTCATTATTAATGCTTCCAGTGAGCAATCTGCTGTTATTTCTTCCAGCACAGAATAATTGGTTCTTGCTGTCTAAGGAATTTTGAACAATGATCTCCAGCATCACAATTCAATGGCGTCCATTTTTTTATTCTGTCTTTTTGATAATCCAAAATTTCATAGCCATGTTATTACCTATCATAATATATATACCTTTGTTGGTACAATGTCTTTGAATATTAATATTTTGTTTAAATCTGTCACAAATCTTCCTCCCAAGCAGTAGATGCCTCTTTATTTCATGGCTACGGTCACCATCCCTGATAATATTTGAGCTTAGGCTATTTTGATTTTTTTAAAATGCCTATTTGCATTGGGTTGCATTGCCTGCTAATGTAATCTTTTGGGTGAATTTTTTGTTTATAATACTGAGCAGCAAATTGGCATTTGCAGTCTTTTCTTTCACTTTCAACAAGTTCCTTGCCACTTCCTTGCTTCCAGGAAAATCTTCTATATATCTATAAAAGAGAGGTGGGGTGTGGATGTTCGTTTGTGTGATCTATACAAACTTTCAGTCCTGCACCAATCTAGTTCAAATTTGGCATTTAGGTAAGCATAGTAAGATCAGCACTGTCGAGGTCACCAAAGAATAGGGGGCCCTTTTTGGGGGGCGCAAAGAGGACACTCTTAATGAACAAGCAGCAACCTTCTACTGAGCGTGTGCAGTTTTGCCTCTCTCTACTG
>JANHGC010003942.1:70792-83219 GCA_027560395.1 Boaedon fuliginosus | reverse complement strand
CAGCAACGCTGGCTGGGGAATTCTGGGAGTTGAAGTCCACTCATCTTAAAATGGCTGACGTTGGGAAACACTGCAGTTAAGGTAAGGCGTGTAAGGTGCCTCAGGTGGGTAGGGAAGGCTTTGGGAAGCCTGGGGAAGACTACATGTGAGTCTCGCTTCATTCAGTGGCTCGAAATTCTACATTTTGGCATGGAGGATTTTCAGCTCCTGAATGGAACCTTCCAGGGTCTCCCCGCACTCCTTGCCCCTTACCTGGGACTCTGCTTAATAACCCACACAATTGTTTAACAACACAATGTCAGGATTACATTCATTAAGCCAAGCATCAGCAGTCACATAATACCTCACTTAAGGACTGTTTCACTTAAGATCCACACAGGGTCTATAGTGGATGTAACTCAAAGACTATCTGTAACAGTATGTTATAATTTGCAGATACATTGTTGAAAGCGAAGAGTCATCTGATCATTAACATGGAAGGAGTAGAAAGCTTCTGCAGTCAGCAGGAGAAGATTGGGAGAAGTCAGCCCACCTCCCTTGACATATGGGTTGTCTCAAAGATTGGTTCTCTCTCTGCTTTTTAAGGTTTGGATGAAACCACTGAGAGAGGTCATTCAACAGTTTGAGGTCTGGCGTCACCAGTGTGATGGTTTCATCCAACCCTATATTGCTACTCCAGACCATGAGAGACACTGTCCAAGTTCTTTTCTGATATTTAGAAACTGTCAGGGTCTGGAAGATAGAGAACAGAATGAAACTGATTCTTGATAAATTGCTAATTTTACATTGAGATTCTTAGATGCAGCCACAGTTGTTCCTAGATGGACAAAGTTTACCCTTGAAGAAGTAGGTTCACAAACTGAGGTTTATTCTGGACTCACAGCTCCCACTGGACCAGCAAGGTGAAGTGTTTCCCAGAAGGGCCTAGGTCCAACTTTGCTGAAGTACCAGTTGTGACAGTACTGGGCAGGAGGACCTGGCTACAGTGATTCATGTGTAGGAGATGACCAGGCTGAGCCCAAGGAGTGGATCAAGCAAGTTATCAATTTGGAGTCTTTTTGCACCTACAAGAAATCTAAATCTAGCTGTGCTTGAATTCCATTTACTCTAACCTACTGCCTTGCCTTGATCATTGGTAGATTTTTTTAGAGGATGCATGAAATAAACTTGTACTCATTTTGGATCTAATCCTGACTCCTGATTTTGTCTGCCTGACCTCATGCCGTCATCACCCATCCACCCCAGCTGGACTACTGCAATGTACAGGTAGTCCTTAGCGCATATTTTGGGGCTTAAGTAGGGTAAGCTTGGTTTAGAAGTTGGATAGACGACTGCCCCAAAATACCAGGCTGGGAAGCATGTGCAAAGTCGTGTTTGATTCAAAGAAATCTTTACCTTTACTATGTCAATTGAGATTGTCTTCGTCGGCTGGGATCATACATTCTCTCAATCAGAATTTTGGCTTACCAGATACTGTTGAATTTTGGCAATTCTCCCTTGGCCTCAGAAGGAGGAGATCCATAATGACTCTCAATCTTATCCCTAATATAAGAGCCAGATGCCTCTTAGCACCATCCAGTGGACTGAGTACATTGAGTATTAGTAGGGGAAGAGGCCTTGCTAACCTGCAACAAAGGAGAGGTTTTGGGGAATCATCTTTAACTCAACTGTTGCCACCTTGCCAATGTGAGTCTCTCTGTGAATAGAATGAGCTCCATTATCATCCATGCCAATATTTGTTTAAGTTGATTTCATGTCTAGGTAGCTTATATGACGGGATGTATGCTTAGTTTTGATACTAAATCCTGTGTTCAACATTCTTCCCCAAAGCAAATCAGACATACTTATTATGAGTCAGCTGCATTTGCTCAGTTCTCCGGACCTTAATGCTAGTTTACTACAAAGTGTATGGGGATGTTCGTGTGCATGTATGTGTTTATATATGGTTGTGGGCTGTGGCCAGGGAAAGCACATAAATCTCTTTAAATTTTGATGCAAAATTTAGGGCCACTGCAAGTGAAGGCTGTGATCCACCAAAACATATACATATGCCAGTTCTTATGGCCACCCATCGCCACCTATGAGCTATAAAAGCAGCAAATGATAATGGGGAAAACCATGTTTTTTCCTTTCGGTATTCAATTGCAGCATATATTGCATGCTGGGGGGAAAATCTGATTTGCACCCAAATTAGGAATTAGGAATTAGGAAACAAAAGGGTTTTGTTTTTTGGTGTAACTACAAAAGCTGAACAGTAGCAAATGCGAAGTAATCTGTGACATGAATATGGAATGGTCCAAATCTGTGACCACACAAACAATTGTGGTGCTTTTATGCAAAACCTCAAAGGCTTTCTGGTTATTGTTACAAGCCTCCTATTGAGTGCTCAACATCATCTGCGCCAAATCAGTTTATGACCTTCTACTAAGAGCCCATTTGAATGGAACATAGCTAGCTAGGAATTAGGGTACATGGCATATTTTTGAATTAAAATTCCTGCTTCATCGGGAAGGTTCTTTTGAAAGCTTGGGGAAAAAATCCTTGCAAATGAGCTACTATTCCTATTTGTTGTTTTACAGGAAACGTTTGCGGGGTTATGTAAATGAAATGGATCTTACCTTTAATTACATCTAAACAGGAAATAATTTTCTCTTTAATGGTGCTGGCTCAAAAGATGCTGAAACCTGGTAATTCAGCTAATAAGCCTGTTTAGAAGTGGTCACCGTTAAATACGCAAAATTATACTGTCCTTTATTTTGTGATGAATCAAGTGGGACAATTTTCTTATTCTATTAAAAGTGGAGTCTAGTACTCCATGAAGTTCAATGTTTTGGACCATGGATGGACTTGGAAGTTTCAGGGGTCCCCTGAAGTCACCCTATAAAATGGGTTTTGCAGGCCTCTACTGGTTCCTGGTGTGAGTTTTCTCTCTATCACATCAATCTCCTTGCAGCAATTTTCCAGAAACTATGGACACACTTAATCCTGCATTTCTTCTGAAAAGCTGAACAAACATGTCCCTTGCTCTTTCTAACTGCGGGACCATGTGAAGTTTATTCCATCCTATTTCCTGATCAAGTTTGTGCCTCTTCCGAGTTAATATTTTTTTGTGAAAATGTGTATGTTTTTTACATTCTTACCGCATTGCAAAATGTGACATATGAAAACCAAAAGATAATTGCATTCTCATCTGAGCGTTAGATCAGAAAGTGTGAATTAGGTCAGTTTGAATTAAAATCCAAACTAAACGTATGTCTTTATCTTCAGTAAGACTATCAGAAGGAAATATTACACAAAACGCTGGCCATGAGCATTGCATTTCTGGGCCAAGTTTCTTTACAGAAATAAGATCCAATATGGAAGCCGAATTTGAAGATATGCACCAGGTATTTGCAATCACAATGGACAAAATACTCCATGTTCCAGTAAGAGCCAGCTGGGAAATGCAGCACTTGAAAGAAATGGATACAGGGTACAAGATGGCCAGTTGGAAGAAACCTTCATACCAGCTTGGATAACCCAGTAGCTAGATCTAAACCAACCAATCCTTTTCATCCCCTTCCACACACCATCCTTTTCTAACTTAAGCAAGTAATTTACTAGTAAGTAGTAATATAAAAACTTGGGCACTTCTCGAGAATATGGAAAATGAATATGTACTAGAATTATTTGGAAAGACAGCAAGATGGCCTCTGACCTCCAGTTTTATTTCCCATCAAGTGGCATTGTATATTAACTTTTGTTGTGGCACAATCCTTACCTACCTCAGTTATTTGGAGTAGATTAAGGCTAAGCCCATTACATCCAAAGCAAAATTCTGAAGAAGGATTAAAAGCAGACATAGGACGTCCTTGGGACCCTACTGGTTACACAGTGTGGAAGCAACTACAATGCAATCCAGGTGGGAATTTCTACCTTGGCATAAATATTAAAATTTGTTCATAGCAATAGCTAGTATACAGAACCAATATAGATCCTCAGTGCAAAGGTAGCATGTAGCCGCATGTCATAGAAAGTCAAAGGGCCAACTTGCTAACTTTTTCTGAATAACTTCTCTATTCTTAACAAAAAAATTCTACTTTTATCAATTGGCGTTATGCCTTTAATTTCTTTTATTGGCTCCCATTTTCACTTTGTCATTTTATTTCCTTTCTGTGTGTGAAGAATATAACGCTTAATTTATATAGATTGTGAAAGAGTAAACAGGTAAATGTATATCTACCCTGTTTCCCTGAAAGTACGACCTGCCCTGAAAGAAAGTCCTAGCTTGATATTTAACCATGCGCCCAATATACGTGCGCCCCTAACTAATAGGTTATCAGTGGATGACTTCCCCCCAAAATAAGACCTGATGCCTTTTTGGTGGCAAAAAAAAATATAAGACAGGGTCTTATTTTCGGGAAAACATGATATTACACTTATAAAGAATAAACAAGTAAGTGAACATCTATTAACTAACTGGCTAAGAGGCTAGTAGTAGCCTTCTTTGCAAGCTATAGTGGAGGCACAGACTTCTCTTGTACAGTGGGTCTAGAAACACAAACTATTGGCTTCTTACAAAGGCCATCAAAAATACTTTGTACCAAAGGGCAGAGAAGGAATGAGCTGAAGAGCTGGCTAGAATTAAGACATCATCTTTTGCTAGTTTGTCACTCATCTCATGAACCTTTTTTGTGATCTGTGGTGACTGAAAGGGAAAAAAATGAAATGTTAAGTATGCGATAATGGATAATTTCACTTCAGCTTTTAAAATAGTGCAAATATGTTCTCCCCCCAAATTGCATAGTTGATCACTAGGGTCAGGAGAAAGACTGTCTACCCATCTGCTTTCTTTCCATAAATTTTCTATTTATGTGGGATTTTCCCTCCCACAAGGAAGTATCCAGAACTGACATCCCTAAATGCATTCCAAACATGAGATTGAGTTCCACCATCCTGGCATCTTATTTCCATCCAGCGCTGCTACATGTGGACCAGGTCCAAGTTTCCTCAGCCCAGGAAGATAAAGATCTGTTTGGGAGAATCTATGGTTTGCTTAAAAATATTGTATCTTGCCTTTTCAATATGGCTTTTATGAGTAGTTGTGAAATGTAATTCTAAAAGCATATTTGCATACAGAACATAAGAGAAAGCCATCAGTGGAAATAGCATCGTTGCTACCTTTTCTCTTCGATTCAATGGGGCTTAAATTCAGGGAAGAGTACATTTGTCGATGCGTTGATTTGTTGCATACATCAGAATAACAGCATCCATTTCCTTTCATTTTCCAACATAAATATTCAAGATGTAGGTAGTCTAGGCATTGCTGATAATTTATATATAGGTAGAAGGGGTCAAGGAGATTGAAACAGCTTAGTATACAGTCTAAAGCATTGTAGCAACAAGTTCTTCATTTCAGCACAGAACTAACCCATAGGTTATTCTAATTGCAATGGGAACTTCAAGCCAGACACTGCAACAGAGAAGAGACAGTACTCATCATCTATTACACAATTAGATAGTGTTTCTTACGACACTAGTATCATCAGGCATCTCTTGATCCACACTGAGCTTGATCTCTTAACTGAGAATTAATAAAAACAAATGCAATGCAATATTTTTAGACTAAATCTAGTTTCATTTCATTTGCATCTGAATCTGTGTATATTATTCCACACTTCCTCCTCCTCCTCCTCCTCCTCCTCCTCTTCTTTTCTTCCTCGTCCTCCTCCCCCTCCTCTCTCTCATACATAGGCATATGCACAAATACAACATTAGGTAAATCTTGCATTCTTACTATGCCTGCCTTATTTGCTGCCACATTAAGCACTTGTTGAGATGGGCAGCCATACAAATTGAATAAATAAATATCAATTTTATATGTATCTTGTTACCAAGCAAAACATATTGAAGAATGTAGGCAGAGTTATAAACCATCATATAAGTTTTTTAAAACAGCATTATGAAAGTGGCAGCTTGTGTAACAGTGGGGGTTTTCTTGGAAATAATTACAAGTTTCCACTGGAATAATTCCTCTTCACACTGTTTTAATGAAATCTTTTTAAAAAGAGAAAAGATAAAGATTATATCTAATCCTTATTTATATCCTCATCCTCATCCTCACTTGGAAGTAGTTACTTTGGAATAAACGTCTTGGCGTTCAACTGTCAGTGACCTAATAGCACATAAAATAAAAATGAAATGCTATAAATGAAGACGAAGATGTCCCAACGTCAACTCCTATTGAAGTCACTTTCATCATTTCATGGATTATCTGACTTCATTATTTTTAGTAAAGCAGCAGTAGGGCTACAAGTTTGAAGTACTGGTGTAGTATCTGTAAAGAGTTTATCTGTGCTTTTAAGTATCCTAAGCTTTTCACAAGACCAGAAAGTTAGAAAGTTTTAGAGATAAGCAGGTTTGGTGCTCTGAAGACCAACCATGAAACTGATGTGTTTTGCAAGTAAACCAAGTTGACCTGGTGTATATATGAGAATAGGAACAAAACCAAACTCTAACATAACTAATGAAATTCTGGGGAAATACTTTAATGCTGAAATAACTTCAAATAGAATCAGCCAGCTTCTACAGAGGAATAGGAAAAGGCAGATGAAGAGATACAGATTTTAGGACTGAGTGTTCACACTTTGCTTTCCCAAGTCATAGAAAGTGAATCAATCAAACCCTCAAAGACCCCACAGGCTTGATATCCAAAGGGCTAGAAATCTAAATAGGATTCAGATATGATTTAAAAGTTGCAGATGGCCTTTTTCCCATTGTAAGAGAGATATAACTTGACAATCACCTATTCCTCTGGGTGATCGTTTTCCACTTTTTTAGAGCTAGTCGAATGTGCTATAAATATGGGAAAAAAGAAAGAGAAGGGAGAAAAAAAAGATTTGCTGGATATGGAAAATGTAAAAGCTGAAGAGACTCTTTGCTGAGGGCCATATAAAGGTGGCATGCAATATATGTCTAAACAGAATGCAGAAAAGTTGTGTTTTATGTATCCGAGAGTGGAGAATATTTTTCCAGCAGGCAAAAAGGCAGAAGGCTTCTGCCTGGAGGCCTGATTTTTCTTCCCTCCTCCCTTTTTGTCAGCAGCTGGCAATGGTAATTAACTCATTACTATTAATTTTTGCCAACTATTGTTGGGTGAGTGATGTTATTTTTCTAACTTTATTTAAAAAAATGGAAATAACACGTATTAGGGGTTGGCAAATTCACAAAATGAATACATAAAAAAGCAGAAACGTAGACACTGAAGTCAACATATTCAAACATCTACCCAGAGGGAATTCATTGCTTTCTGAATTATTGCACTGCAACCTATGACCAATGTAATCATATACACAGGGATAATGTTGGTTGAAAATGAGGGGCAAGCATCATGATGGGCTTGTGATTTTTTTTTTTTAAATCTTAGTTTTATGGTCCATTCACACTACAGGTAGTCCTCAACTTATGACTACAATTGATATTGTTAAGTGATATATTTTTTAAGTGAGTTTGGCCCTATTTTATGACCTTTCTAGCCACGGTTGTTAAGTGAATCATTGCAGTTATTGAGTTAGTAACATGAATCTGGCTTCCCCGTTGACTTTGCTTGTCAGGCCCCAAAAGCTGTTCACATTGCTCCAGGAGACTGCAACCGTCATAAATATGAACCAGTTGCCAAGCCTCCAAATTTTGATCCCATGACCACAAGGATGTTACAACAGTTGTGTGACTTTTTTCAGTGCCATTGTAACTTTGAATGGTCACTAAACAAACTGATGTAAGTCGAGATCTATCTTTAGTTGTAAAATTAGAGAAGGGGCAAGGACCGCCCAATCCACACCTTCATCATAAAGAACAATCTAAAATCAGTTCTTACTATAAGCAACATGTGCTTTTCTATGATCATTTTCAACTGAAAGTGTGGAAATTCAGGGTGGGGTAAATGGGCAAGATCCTGTTTGTTAAATAAAAGGATGAATATAATATGTGAGATTATTTTCTGTGAAAGTTGTGATCGATGTTGTAGTGATAGAAATGATATTTCCATAACCTTAACTTCTAAGATTGCTAGAAAATTTATTAAACTACCAAAACTATGCTGAAAGTACTCACTTTTGAAGGTAATAATAACAACTTGTTCGTCATTTTGATAAGCCTCTTTTTACCATGATTGCTTTATTGTTGTTGCTGATTTCTCCAAAAATATTTTTTCTAAATAGAAAGGATCATGATAGGTCTCATGATGTTATCATGGAGGGAAAGCATATTGCTGCTCGAATCTTGACTAGATCATTATATGATCTCATTCTGAAGTTAATCAGACAAACACTATTCCTTTTTGTTTGACTGTGTTTATTTTTTAATAGAATTGAACAGCTAACAAACCATACAATAATATGGGTTAATAACTTGTGGGTTGGGGTCTTTTTGCTGGGAATACCTCCCTACACTTTCTTATATCTGAGAAACAATATAAATGTGTATGTGGGGGTTAGGGTTAGGGATTCATGACTGGATATAGATAGCATAGAATAACAAATACCCCACTGTACTTTGGGATCACAGAAGAGAAGTCAGCCTCTTATTGACATACCGTCAGAGGGATCCACTCTTATCTCTTGGTTTATTTGGCCCCTACATTACACTTAAACAAGGAACAGAGTCCGTTTTACTTCAGTGAAGCTTCCATTGATGCATTGGTCATTCAAGAAATAAGGTGATTTTCAGAGTCAGCCTCCTACGGGTCCCATCAGCTAAGCAATGCTGGCTGGCAGGCTCACGGTCAAAGGCCTTCTCTGTGGCAGCACTGGCCCTTTGGAACCAGCTCCCTATGGAGATCCGAACCGTCCCAAATCTGTTGGCCTTCCGATGAGCTTTGAAGACCTGGTTTTTCCAGTGGACATGGAACTGAATGACTCCCTTGTAAGAATGGTAGTGTGCTTGGTTGTATGATTGTGTTTTTAATAGTTTTAGTTTAGGGATTGTTTTTAATGTTTTATGATGCTTATGGTGTTTTATTGTATTTTAATCATGTTGTGAGCTGCCTCGTGTTCCCCTTGATTGGGGAAGAGCAGTGGGGTATAAATTTAATAAGCATAAATAAACAACATAAACATTTTCATTCCCGATCCTGTTGCTCTCAGCCACATTTTGACATGCAGCCAAGCCAAATGGTATTCATGCCTGCTTTTGTCATATAGAGGTAGTGAAATTATACATCTTTCTCCCTTACAGTGATATAAGTTATCCCTTTATTATCTCTAATATTAAATAAGAGAATATATTCTAGTCATGTGGTTCAGATAAATCAACCTTCATGCCTTCTGAAATCAACGCACATTACTTGAACAAGACAGAAAAGAGATGATTAGCCATGCTGATAGGATTCCAGTTAACAATGTTGCCAGAAGCCAAAGTGTTCACATCATACAGTACTAATGGCACTTTAGCGCATGAAAAACCCATGATTAAAAATCCACTGCTGATATGTTTGCTTATTTGCGGAAGGTTACAACTCTATACTCATTACTTTGGAGAAAGAGTTAATGATACGCTATACTTCAGAGAAGAGTGCAGGGTCCATTTTAAGAGTAAATATAATGAATCTTTTGACATCTTAAAAACTAACAAAATAAACTTTCATGGATGACAATCTACTTCATCTGAGGCATGGAGTATTAGAAGCGCATTATATGTGTACAGCTCTTTTCCAGGCATCTAATGTTTTGATCTATGAAAATTTATAATTTTCTCAATGTGTACTTGCCAGCATTCCACCCCCTGCCAGGGTTAACATAGAATTATTACAGGAACTTTAGAGATTATCCAACACAACCACATGCTCACCTCAGGAATCCTCTACTATACATCCCCAGCAGTTGTCCTCATAGGGGACCACGTGGAAGTCCACTTTGCACTCTGCTCTAGTCTGTTGCAGAGCTACTGATGTACATTCGCTGGGAATGATTGCTCAGCCTAGTCCTCTAATGAAAACATGACCCAGCCCAGCCTTTACTATTTCCCTGATTAGAATCTCATGGGAGATTTTGTTGAATGGTTTGCTGAAGTCAAGGTACACTATGTCCAACATATTTCTGTTTTTTTTTTTTAAATCAGATTGGTTTGGCATGATTTATTCTTGATAAAGGCAGGCTTTTCCTCCCTGCCAAGAATTGCATTCTTTTCTAAATGGTCACTAACTGGCGGTTTAATAATCTGTTCCAGATTTTTGCCTGGTATTGATGTCAAGCTAACCGGCCTGTAGTTACATGGGTGGGTCCTCTCCCCCCTCCTTTTTTCAAAGATAGACCCAGAATTGCCCTTCTCGAGTCCTCTGGCCCTGTGGTCATCCTCTCCTTTCTCAAAGATCACCAAAAGGGTTTCCTAGATAACATCCACAAATTCTTCTCAGAGGTAATTAGTCTGTCTCTGGAGACATTAACTCTCTCAGGATTTCCCAGTCTTTCTTAATCATCTCCTTGGTCATCTTGAGTCTTCATTCCTACCTTATGTCAATTGTTTTGCTTTGATCCATTTGAACTTAGGTCCTCTTCAGGGAGAAGACCAAAGCTTGGCCTCCTGCCTATCAATTATCGTACTATGGCACCCCCAACCATAGGATCTCTTCGTTTTAATTTTTACTTTCATTTGACAGCCCACATTCCTTTTGTACTGTAGCTTTTAGCAGATATTAGCAACTTCTTGGTAACTCTCTGTGGCGATTATATCTTTATTATGTATAGGTAGTTCTCAACTTACAACAGTTCATTTAATGACTGTTTCAAGTTACAACGGTGCTGAGAAAATTTTGGATGCTTGGCAACTGGTTCATACAAACGATAACCAGGATCGCCTTTTGTGACCTTTTGACAAGCAAAGCCAATGGGAAAGCCAGATTTATTCAACCGTGTTACTAACTTAACAACTGCAGTGATTCACTTAACAACTGTGGCAAGAAAAGTTGTAAAATGGAGCAAAATTCATTTAACAACTTGCTTAGCAACATAAAATTTTGGCTCAATTGTGGTGTCAAGTCAAAGACTACCTAATGTATCATAACTACATTAAATGTTCCAGTTCTTATGCATGTTCTTTTAACTTTAGCTCAGTTGAAAACTTCCTATGCATCCATAATTTTCCTAACCTGCCCCATTTCCCACCTACCCATGCCCTCATTAGAATGCCTGCCCCTCAGAAAATACCAGGAACAATAAATGTTGACCCAGGGACTTCCGGTGCTGAGGGCACAGCGTGTAGGGTGGAGAAGATGACTCCCCTTTTCTCTTTTTTCCTGCTCTGGGTGGCAAAACATGGCCAGTGACAGCCCTGGAGAGGCTGTCAAGGTCTGGGGGATACTCGTATCTCATCGGGGTAGGGCGATCCCCGATGTAGAGAGAGGAAAACCTCTGTGAAGACCGGCGGCAGGAGAGAGCCTCCTTTGTGGCGGCTCCAGAGCTGTGATTCAGCACACCCAGCAAGGAAGCGGAGATTGCAGTGAAGTGTTTCGGCAAACGGAGACAATTCGAGCTTCCAACTACTCATTTACCCCCATGAAGACGTGTCAAAAGGGGACTTCAAAAAAGATCAGAGCAGATAAACTCCAGATTTAGAGCGGCGATGAAGAGTGAGTGGAGAGGGAAGACAAGTGAAAGTAAAAAGGAATTATTTATTTATTTATTTATTAGATTTGTACCCCGCCTCTCTTCACCCCAAAGGGGGAACTCGAGGAATGAGAGAAACTTTGTTGCGAACTGTGGAAGTGATTTAAATCATGCGGAGACTGATCGCACAGACTGGGTGAGTGTGTAGATTTACGATTTCCTGAATCTAATTTCCCCTTTCTTGTTGAGATCCCGTGGCATGGTTTTCAAACCAAACTGTTATATGCTGTCTGGATTTTGATATTTTCTCGGCATTACATTTTGCACTTTGTGGTAGCACTCCGGAAAGAGGTGAAGGAATTAGTGACTTTCCTTGGTTGTGCTGTGAATTATGAAGATTGCCTTGTTAAGACTGAGATCTGTGTGCCTATTGACAATTGGAACTGGTGAAACTGATTTTATATACTGAAGAACCACCTGGACTGGATACCGCCTGTACCAGAACATTTCTTCCCTCCATATTAATTCTCCCCTCTGTCTCATTTCCTCTCTGTCTCATTTCTCCTCTTTTTCTTTTTTTTCTTTTCCCTTTTTTTCTTTCCTCTTTTCCCTGCTCTTTCCTTTTTTTTCCTTCCCCCTTTGAAGGTTTACTTTCTCATAGTTGTGATTATTAGTGATTATCTCATTGTGATTTGAAATAGATATAAATTACTATTAAGTGAAACTAATTAAATATTTAAATAAATATAGGAATAAGGAATAGAGGAATTCCCTTTTGATATTTTCAGCTTATTCCCCTAACCTATCAATCTCATTTTGAATATCCTGTTTTCTAGCATATTAGCTAT
>JANHGC010003941.1:0-17392 GCA_027560395.1 Boaedon fuliginosus | reverse complement strand
AAGGAAGGAAGGAAGGAAGGAAGGAAGGAAGGAAGGAAGGAAGGAAGGAAGGAAGGAAGGAAGGAAGGAAGGATAACCATGGAATTCCAGTAACCAATAACCATGGAAATCTAAATCCAAACCACAATTTTATAACGTTCATGAATCAGATACATTGCTAATGCTTTGGGTATGATAAAATGATATCGAAAGTGGTAATATTTGACCAAAAAAGGAAAGCACCATCTACTAAATAATTTCATTCAGAAATGATTGTGGGTGCTCTTTATGCTTGACCTCCCACCTTCTTGGGCCCATACGCAGAGTGGACAATAAAGGATCTCAGAAGAAGCCAGTTGCATTTCATTTATTGGAGGAAAATTATTCTCTATATCCCTTAAATAATCTTTATGATAGAAATCTGGATAAGTACTGTATACATGATTGTCAAGGCAGAGAATAATTTGCAAGACAGCCCCATGAACAATTTGTAGCATCGCCAACGCCTTAGGCGGGTTAAACATTTTGCTATGCCTTGTTACATGCACTGAGCATAAATACACATTTCCTTTCTCAAAGATGGTGCTATGGAACTGAGTTGATTACAAGACTTATAATTATAACAGGCACACCGAACATTCCCGGATTAAGTTTGCAAGTAGTGGGTTGTTGTTGTTTTTTCCCCCCTTTTACATGGACTTTTTAAAAAAATATTTTAAAAAACATGCTTGCTTTTTGGGGGAGGAGGGGTTGTTGTAAAAATAAAAGAAAGAATGAGATGCTTTGCAGTAAATGCCATTTTTAAGAACCGTTCCAGATTTGGATCTGAGTAAAACCAAGCTTTTTTTAAAAAAAAACACCACCACCACACACATACACACCAAAGGAATAAAATGTACATACATGGCTGAATTTCACTGAGGAACCAAAGTCTTCGGTCAGCTTCAGTCACAAGCAACCGGTCGCATCTAACAATACAGGTAGCTCTGCTTGAAAATATACATCCAACGTCTTACCCATTGAAGGAGGCTTGAAAGTACATTGCAGTAGGTGCGAGAACAACACACAAATTAACCAACAATATAGGCCGCAGCGTAACTCCTTGGATTTTCCCTGTTCGGTTGCCAGGGCTCCAGAAAGCATCCAGAAAGCTTAAGGCTACAAAACCAAACCCACTTACGGAGGAGCAAGTCCCATGGAACTGAATGGGCCTTACTTTTCAAGTAAGAACGTGCAAGGTTTTGCCAGAGAAGGCAATGAAAACCTATTTGAAACCTGCAGATATTTGGAGTGTTCTAATCAGAATAACAGAGTTGGGAGGGACCCTGGAGGTCTTCTAGTCCAACCTCCTGCTCAGGCAGCAGACCCTCTACCATTTCAGACAAAGGGTTGTCCAATCTCTGCTTAAAAACTTCCAGTGTTGGAGCACCCACCACTTCTGGAGGCAAGCCATCCGTTGCTTCTTGTCCTGCCTTTGGGTGTTTTGGAAAATAGGTTGACCCCCTCCTCTTCTTTGGGGCAGCCCCTCAAATACTGGAACACTGCTATCATGTCACACCTGGCCCTTTTCATTAAACTACTCATAGTTTAATACAACTGCTCTTCATATATTTTAGCCTCCAGTCCTCTAATCCTCTCGGTTGCTCTTCTCTGCACTCTTTCTAGAGTCTCAACCTCTTCTGTTTACATTGCGGTGGCCGAAATCAAAGTGAATTTCGTCAAAGGGAAGCACTTTTGAGCATTGTTAATTTCAGTGTGAATTGGGGTGTGAAGCCCCAGATTTGTAAAACACCTCTTTTGAAAGTATTTTTTTTTACTTTGACTAGGGTGCTGCTTCTACAATTCATGGAATGGGACGACATGCGTCAGCCAACTCTCGGCGGCCATGGGAAAATTAAAACTATGCGCCTCTTCTATCTGCAGCTCTCAGCTTTCCAAAGGTAGCTTTCAAACCTCCCACCAATATTTGGCAAGAAATCCCTGTGGAAAAAAAAATCCTGTTGCAGAGGGTTATGTAACATTTAATGGCACTTTCCTTTTTTTCTTTCTTTCCCCCCAAAACATAAATGGATGCAGTGCACAGATAGATAAAGAGGCTTTCCTCAATAATTTTTGTTATTGGAATGTAACACGGTGAGAACTTAGCACATTTCCAATTCTGTGTCCCGTAAGGGGAAAGAAAAGAACGGCAAACTCTTTTTCGCTCCTGGGTTCTGATTTTCCTACCAAGGAAGCGAAACGACATTTCAAAGCTACCCTTTGGTGCAAAGCATTTTCCCGTACAAAGTCATTGGTGGGTTTTGTGAGGTTGTGTTAGTACCCGGGCTGCTTCTTTCTTCCCGATTCCTACGGAGGCTGCAGGACTGAAGATGGAGCTGTCCCAAAGGTGCTTTGCCCCCCCCCAAAACAAGACAAAACAAGAAAGTCCAGTTGCCTTTTGAAAAAAAAAAGCATCTTTGGGGATAAAACAGGACCTGAAAGATTGAGAATGAACTAATCGTTATTCTGATCACAAGAAATGCAAACGGCACGCACTGTATAGCCTTCCTTTCGCTGTTTGGTCTACTTCATCGGCCTTTCCTGTCTCTTCCTTTCTCATAGATGCAATGGACCAATGCTCAGATTAAAAGCACCTCTGCAAACAGCTGGTGCACTTGCAGAAAAACTGCAGCGTCTATAACCCTCCTCACCTGGTTAGCTTTTCCACTGGTGGTGAGTAAGCCGTGACTCAGATGTTATATAGAATGAGATACGTTTTACCAAAAAAATAAACAAACAAAACCCAAATCAAGTTTAAGAGATGGCAAGAAAGCCGACGGATTCAGAAGGTGCTTCCATACAAAGGCAACGATTGGGAAAGCAAGCTCAGTCATTAAAACATGCAGTGCAGCTTCATGCATTTTTTTATCCCCCGCAACATCTCGGAGTTGTTAATTCTTCCAGCAACAATTCCCAATTCTGTACCAAGGCTTCACATATCTGCTTCCCACCATTTCTCAATTTGGGTTGGGGAAAAAAAATTGAAAACCTCAGACAAAACCTCAGACTGTATTGTTTTCCCATCAAGAAAGAAAGAAAAAAATAATAATCTCTCTTTTTTTAAAAAAACTTTCTATAGATAAATGTACTGCCTTAGTAGGCAGGTATCAGTTTATTATTATTATTATTTTTATTTCTTTTAAAAAAGATAAAAATAGAATCTATTTTCCCCTCTTCATAACTTTGCATTTTTTTAAAAAAAAGAAGAAGAAGAATTGACATAAATGATTCTAAAACTACCTGCAATCTAAGATGAAAGAAAACTGGGCATGAAGATCAGGTGCTGGGACCCTGAGATTTAGCAAGGGTACTTTTCAAAGTTCTTCTTATTAAAATAGATTTTAAAAAAAGTATTAGCCTTGATTGAAAAAAATCTTTGATTTATGAAAAATAGGGGCATCGGTGAATTTCCCGCCCGAGATTGAAATAAAATAGAAACGCAATTATCCTTTGCTACATGGTTGAAATGAGAGATCCTGGGTGCTTTCTGAGCTTGGTTGTTTTCTTGCAGACGTTTCATGACCCAACTAGGTTACATCATCAATGCTAGTCTGGACAGGCTTTACCTTGTAAAGCTTTTGGGACAAAGGGGGAAACGAGAGAGAGAAAGGAATAAGGAAGAGAGAAACACGGTCAAGGAGTCAATGCTGGCCATCAGTGATGAGGTCCAGCCCAAATGAAGCATTTCTATTGATTTTAATGGGAAGGACTTAAGCACAAGAATGCTTTTCTTACTGGCCTGTCTGGTGCTTTATTCTGTGCTATTGGCGTACCATCATGTAGATGATTTTATTAGCCAGTCTTTTTTAACCAGGCAGGCAAACTCTGCAAGAGACAGGGACATTTTCCCAAGTTCCTTCATGGGTGTGGCACTGGAATTAATACAGACCACGCAGACTGACCTAAATATTCAAACGTCTGTCCTGGAATCTCACCTAGCCATATCTTTCCACAAGACAGGGCTCTGCTGGTTGCTTTACCCAGGACTTAAAATTCACAGCACAGCAACAGATGCTTACATCTGTTTGGGTTTCAGCTTTCAGTCCAGAGCCAGCGGTTTTGAAGTATTCTGGACTCCAGTAAGACGGCCTCTGCCGTTAAAGTAGTATTTTCCTTCTCGTTTTGAACCGGTGCAGTGATAATCTGCCAATCTGTGCAGGGGGTGTTAGGTCTGGGTGAGATTGAGAAGAGAATGCCAAGAAACGGGGCAGGGAAGATCAACATTTCAATTTCAAAATGATTGTCTCAAAGGTGCTTTTTTTCCAAGAGGCACCTGGACTTCCTGGTTTTTCTTTGGAGACGTTTCGCTTCTCATCCAAAACGATTTCAAAACCAGGAAGTTCCTCTTGGAAAAAAAAAAACCCTTTGGGACCAGCAGGACCTGGCTGATGGAGAATCTCCATAGACACCTGTCAAAAGTATATATTTTTTTCCTGGCTCAAGAATGGTTGGAGAGAATTCAAACTGGCGGCTGGGCGTGGAATTCCTCTCCTTCGCTGTGGATCCATTCTCGCGAAATCAAGACATCGTCATCCAAAGGGTTTCCTCCCTCTCCCCCTCTTAAATCCCAGGCCTCTTCTTTTGACAGAAAGCTGTGCTGAAAGATTCCAGCCAAATCCACTTTTATCCCGAGTGCCGCACACCAGCAATTTGTTTTCAGATTTGCAAAGTGGTCTATTGAGTCTTAAGTAAACCACAATGGGGGGAAAAAAAACCCAGACGCATTTTTGTGCCCGGCTGGGAAGGTCACATTTCAAGGTAAGGTGGATTTTATTATCACAATTGCCCAACATTTCTGGGAGAAACAGACTCTGGAATCAAGCCACAGTTTACTGCAAACGACTTTTGGGTCGGTACTGGGGGCAGGGAAAAAAGACGCCTTTCCTAATTTCTATATTCATGGGGACAAAAATGACATTTTGTCTGGGGAAGGTTGTCCAGCTCCCTTGCTTAGGAAACTCGATTTTAAAAACAAACGACTCCATCGAAGACTTTTACAGTACACTGATTTCTTGATGTGCCTATTCAGATGTGTTTATGAACTAACTTTCCCAGCTCCAGGCTGTTTCATTCCTTGCTTTTTCTACTGTCATTTTAGACTTCCAAATCCTTTTCTACACTGTGTGGAACATGCTGGTCTTCAATAAAGTTTTTGTAAGGTTCCCTCCCCGTCAGTTCTATTGAAAAGGTGGGGGGAAACACAGGGAAATTCTTTGGAGCCTGTGAAGATGAAAAGATGCGAATACAAACAGAGAATAAAACATCATTTCTGCAATTAACACAGAATCTTATCCTTAAATCCAGCCCCCTTTCCGTGGGACTGGAAGGAAATGGGAGTCTGTACTCATTTTCTTGACACAACAGGATGCAAAAACAGTTCGTTTGTCACGTCGCTGCAAGATCCAGACAAGTCTGCAGTCCAGAGAGATGGAGTTAAGAAAAATATGTACTGTACATATAAAACACACCGCGAAAGCCTTCCTGGTTTGAAAGATGAACGCAAACTTCTTTGTATTCTTTACTTCTGGGAAGAAAAAGAAAAACAAGAAGAAGAAAAAAACCCCCCAACAAAGCTGAAAATACAAAAATACAACGGAAAAAAAATAAAATGTTTGAAATAACTCTAAAATAATCCAGTTGAACTATTTTGTTAACGATAAACCAAAGCAGGTTAACACTGAGAGCAGAGTTAAATCATGGAGGGACTAAGCCAGGCCCAACATGAGTCAGAACATTTTGGGTTCCTGGACGCAGAACCAGGTGCTGCTGGACTCCCCTCCGTCCTCCTGGGGAATCACTTCCGTCCGCGATGAATGCAGCTTTTCGGAATCGCAGTATAAAATATGGCCATTTGTTTTGCGTGTGTGTGTGTGTGGCTTTTTTTAAATCCTTCTATTCTTCTAATGCTTCGATGTGTTTACAATGCAGGATGAAATCACCTGGGAGAAGGTTCCCTTCCCTGCCTGTCTGGGCACCGAGAGGGTATCTTTTTCTCCCCTCTCTCTCTGACCTCTTCCTCGCGGGCGGGAGCGTGGGATCACTTGGTCCCCGTGTGTATCGTGGTTGTGGTTATTGTGGTCTGTCGGGGCCTCCTCTCTCCTCCAGCAGAAAGAGCGGGCGACGCCGAGGAAGCAAAGCTACAGAGCGTAGACGAGGGGATGCCTGAAGGAGGGAAAGAGAGAAAGAGAAGAGGCGTCACCAGGCAGCATCTCTGCAACCGATGGATGCAATGCTCAGAAGACAGACGTTGGGGAGTGTGGGAATCTTTCCTCCGCTCCCTTGAGAATGGAATATTTGGGGGGATATTAAAAAAATGGGGAGTCTATAGAGATTCTCAGTCATCCAGGTGGTCCCAAGGGTGCTTTTTTCAGGACTTCCTTGTTTTTTATTTGAAGACGTTTCGCTTCTCATCCAAGAAGCTTCTTCCCTTCTCATCCCCATCATCCAGTCAGAGCTGAAATTCCTCCTTAGTTCCAGGTTGCTTCTTTCCTGGATTAGTTTCCATCTGTTGCTTCTCCTCCTGCCTTCAGGAGCTTGGAGAAGAGGTGGACCCTCCCTCTTCTTTGGGGCAGCCCCTCAAGTATTGGGGCACTGCCATCCTATCATCTCTAGTCCTTCTTTTCACTAGACTAGACAGATACCCAGTTCCTGCAACCGTTCTTCATACGTTCTTCCTACATCTCAGCCTCCAGTCCCTCATAATCTTGGTTGCTCTTCTCTGCACTCTGAGTCTCAAGATCCTTTTTATATCCTGATGGAGACAGTGAATGCTCTGCAGAGGATGGCCCCTATTAGAGGTAGCAGGAGGTGCTCAAGGTGGGATCAAACCATTGGTGATCAATATTGGATGGAATAAACCTCGCCCCAAACCCCTGGTTTACCCGCTACGCGCCCTGGACTTACACTCTTTCCTGGAGGCGCCGTCCGGGTTGGCCAGACTAACGTTGTTAGGGACACTAAGGCTGGAACCGCTATCCAAGCTGCTGCCGAGGTGCAACCGCCGCATGTGCCTCACCACGGCGGTGGCGTTAAACGCTTGCTGGGAAAGAAGAGACCAAAGAGAGGACTTTCAGGCATTTCGGGGAAAGAGATGCAACCCGGCATTACTACAGCTTTAGAATATCTGCTTTCCCAGCATATCGGATTGCTAAAGATACCCTCACGTTGAGCCAATAGCACGGGTTCAATACTGGCAGTCTTTGATTTACACAACCATTTGTTTAGGGGTGGTTCAAAGTTACAAGGGCACAGAAAAAAAAGGGAGTGAAATCCGGTCCTCACAGTGGTATGACCATTGCACTGCTGCATTCCTACTCTCGTGTGATCCCAACTCAGGCACAAATGCTCAGGGTGTATTCCCCACGGTCGTAACATCCTGTGGTCCCGCGATTGCCTTTGGGCACCTTCCCAGCTGGCCTCACTTCATGAGCATGGGACTGGGCCCAGCAACGTTTTCCCAAGGAGGACAGGAATCCTAATCTTGGAAATGAGGAAATGCCCTCAAACACAGGCCTTCGAAAGCATGTACGCACTGTGAGTGAATGAGCGAATGAATGAATGAATGAGTGAGTAAAGTCAGTGAGTGAGTGAGTAAATAAGTAAGTAAGTCAGTCAGTGAGTAAGTCAGTCAGTGAGTAAGTCAGTGAATAAGTCAGTCAGTGAGTAAGTCAGTCAGTAAGTCAGTGAGTAAGTCATTGAGTAAGTCAGTCAGTCACAAGTGAGTCAGTGAGTGAGTCAGTGAGTGAGTCAGTGAGTAAGTCAGACAGTCAGTCAGTCAATGAGTAAATCAGTCAGTCAGTGAGTCTGTCAGTCAGTCAGTGAGTAAGTCAGACAGTCAGTCAATGAGTAAATCAATCAGTCAGTCAGTGAATAAGTAAGTCAGTGAGTCTTCTCCAACAGTGTAAACCATCTGAGTACTTACTCTCCATTTGCTTTTCGCAAAATTCTTGCGTATCTGAGCACTGACGGACTCGTGGATATTTTTGCTGAGGGCTGTGTCCCCGGCGATCCTGAAAAAAAGAAATAAAGACGTTTGACGAAGTCATGGTTTTGGAGAGTTTGCAGCTGTAGGGATGTTCCTCCCCATTCTTACCGAAACAAGGATGAAATCCAGTGCTACCTTTTTATCAACAGGTTCACTAAGAGGATAACTGCCCTGATGGTTACCAAGGAAACTCAGAATTAAACGCAGCGGTGCGTTTTATTGTGGGATGAAAATAAATAAAGCCCCATCGTTTTCCATAAGATGAGCCTCGGGAAAGCCCTCAGTAGACCTCTCCCAACCACCAGGGTGACCCTTAGTGAAGGGCCAGACGCACAGAGGTCTCCACTTGACCCTCAAAATGGTCTAATCTTTGCCCTGACGTGGCATTTGCCCAGTTGGAAGTTCTTCTGGGTATCAGAGTAGGTCGTGGTTGATCTAGTGGTTGCGCCTGTACAATAATGTTAAGTCCGTGGGAAAAGACTACCTGTTTTTTCCATTAAAAGAGAGAGAGAAGAAGGGTGAACTCAAAAGGAATTGAGAGCCCGATGGGGAGGGCAGATTGCCATTCCCCTGGGAGCACATCGCCAGTTTTCCTTGACGGTGAGCGAAAGAGCCTCCAATTTCTCGCTCCTCCAATTTCCCATTAAAATTCTCCCCTCTTCTCTCTGCTTAGCCAGGCTGAACCTCAGATCCATGCGCAGGGTCCGACGGCCACCACCCCACCGCCTCCTCGCCTGGAGCATTAAATCCAAGTCCGTTTCTTCGACAGGCTCGGATATTATAATGAAAATTTTCACTCTTTCGGTATCTTTTCCTTTGCGCTGCGAACTTTCCACCCGCCCCCCGCAGAGACAAACGAGACCGGAATTGAAGAACAAGTGATGGGAAAACCCAGCTTACCACGGGTGACGGGCAGCCTGGTCGCAGGTATACCTTTTGCTGGGATCTTTCTCCATGAGGCTCCGAATAAAATCCTTAGCTGGGAGAAAGGAGAAAAAGCAGAAAGAAAAACGGCATTTGGTAGCTGAAGGAGCAAAACGGCCATGGTGGTTATTTACGGAGGCATCGCGAGGCAGCCTGAGCCTCCCATAAAGGGACCGATGTTAATCATCGATGCACTGCACTGATTATGCGACGGAGCTCAGCTCAGCTCCCAGATGGCTCTCCTGATCCCTGCAGCCTTATTTTATTTGCATAGTTGCTATTTCACGGGTTTCTCAGACAAGAAGATTATCTCTGGCTTTATTAACCGGAGACTTGAGAATTGATTCACAGAACGATGTAACAGAACAACAGAGTTGGAAGGGCCCTTGGAGGTCTTCTAGTCCAACCCTCTACTCAGGCAGGAGAACCGGCAGACGAAGCTGTGCCTGTGGCTGGGATGTCCACTAGCTATCAGGAGGCCTCAGCTTCTGAGAGCAGTGGAGAAGAGGCCTTGATGAGTGCGCGAGCATGCAGGCTAATTAACAGGCAACGGCAAAGAGAAGAGAAGAGAGCCACAGCTGATTGGTAATTGGCCACATCCCACAGGACTTAAAAGGGGTGTGATTGGAAAAGGACCCTTGCAGAGAACAACTCGTTGGTTTGGAGTATCACGTATTGCTGTTTGGAGTATCAAATCTCATGTACGGTCCTGGTTTGAAGACTGCGTCTCTGCGTTTATTCCAAACTGTGCATTTCTGGTTATGATCTCTTAAGCATGTGTCAGTACTTCTTATCTGAGTAGTTGGCAGTTTGCCCGGAATATTTGGGAAGTTTGCCGAAGCACTTGGCAAGCTTATAGGACTAAATTACATTAAGAAAGACTTTTCATCTGTTTTGTTTGGGAATAAAGGACAGTTTTGCTTTAAGAACCGGCTGGAAAGCGTAGGTTACTGGTGTGGGACACAACAAGCTACAGGGAAAATGCAAGATGAAATTGTGGGTATCAGGGGACGATCCTGACTCGTTTCTTACCAGATTCGGAGATATCATCCCAATAGGGAGAGTCAAATTCATATTCTGCTTTCAAGATTTGCTCAAACAGCTTGGAGTCATTTTCATCGTAGAACGGAGGGTAGCCACAGAGCCTGAAAAAACAAAAATTAAAAAATGGGTTAGTTTATTTTTTGTGTGTGTACATTTTTTATTTTATTTTATTTGGGGGGGGGGTTCTCAGAACTGGGCAGACCCTTAGCAAGAGGGTCTCCCCTGCGAACCTCCAGCAGCCTCCCCTGTTTCCAACCACCCTATCAAAAGATGAAAATAAATCTATAAATTATGTGTTCAGCAACACTGGAGGAAGCAGGGACTCGTCCTCTCAGAACGTGAGAGTTGATACGATTCCTTTTCTCAAATTTGGATCCCCTCGTTCTGTCGCAAGCGGCATCTTGTTCTGATAAACCTGCCAAGATTTTTGTTTTGAGCTTTTCAAGCATCCAAAGAGACACCCAGAGACGGCGTATCCCTCCAACGTGTTAAGGACACTTTTTTTTTTTAATTTGAAGATTTGGAAGAGATTAGAAATGTAAAAAAAAAAACCATCTTGTTTTATGTCTACGGAAGTTCTCAGCCAACCAGGTCTTGGTCGTCCCAAAGGTGCTTTTTCCCCCAAAGGTAACTGAACTTCCTCGGTTTTTCTTTTGAAGACGTTTCACTTCTCACCCAAGAAGCTTCTTCAGTTTCATCCTCCGCTATTCGGTCAGAACTGAAGAAGCTTCTTGGATGAGAAGCGAAAGGTCTTCAAGGAAAAACAAAGTCCAGGTGCCTTTTGAAAAAGCACCTTCTTTGGGACACATTAGCCCAAATAATTGAGCTGCTATCCCAGAATAGTATTTTCAGACTAGAGTCTCCTTATCTCTCTTCCAGTAACCTAGGCTTTAGCCAGAAAGAAATTTGGAATTACACAGTTCCCATAGTCACCCAACTGACTTTCATGGCTAAGGCAAGACCTGAACTCAAAGTCTTAATAACTACAAGACCAAACTATCTTTTTCGCTTTTCATGCCTTAAAGATGATCACAGTTCTGATCAATTCCCTATTGCTCTTTTTGGAATGTCTTGAGCTTCCCCCCCCCCATTAATATGGTAGTTTCACAACCTTCAGAAAGCAGCAGAATTACTTACCCTTTCTCCCTTTATCTGATGCCGGCATTTAACTTAATTCAGATTCATTAGCCTTCTTTCTTTTAATGCCTTTTCTTTTAATGCAGAAAGCTTTCTGGGGTATTACAGGCTGACATGTGTAAGCTGCAGCAGTTCTGAAATTAAAAATAATCATAATTTGCTCTGCTTTGTAATGCCATTCCCCTCTATTATACAATTGAAAAATGACGATGGTTAATATGGAGCCAGACAAACCCTGGGCCTCAACAGGCTGTCTCCAGAAATGACTACAATTTTTGGGTTTGTGGGGCAAAGTGGTATTTCCAGACTCTGCTTCCCAAAGGGGCATGCTTCTGGAAATCTTAGTCCACAACTACCTTTGAAGAGTTAATGACAAGTGATAAACCTGGGTTAATTTGCAATGCAATTCAACATTTGGCAGACAGCTGGAGCCGAGGAACTGTTAAAGTAATTGTCTAACTAACGGCACAAGGGTGTGACAATTGGAGTATAAACCAGAAAAGTAGACATGTCAGAGATATAATCCCCCTTCAATCTCTGGCACCACAAAGAAGCAAGGAAATGATCCTTCTCCCCATCCTGAACGATTAAAATCACAATTCTTGTTACAAGGATCTGAGAATCCCTTCCATTAAACGACTAGCATTTTCTTCCTAAACAGAATACAGGCTATCTATCTGGCTATCTCGCCTCTCATAATGGGAGCTGTTCTGCTTTTAACATCTTGTGTTGTGGTAACGCCATTCTTCGACCAATTCAATCGAATGGCGAGGGGGTTTGTGTTTCTAAGGAACACTTAATCAGACATGATGGTTAAAAATGCAGGAGGTGATGGGTTACTAGGCTTAAAGGTTCATTCTCTGGGTTGCTGTGAACAGGGCCCACTCGGAAACATATCTTCAGCTTAAGAGCTGAGCTGAAGAAGCTTCTTGGATGAGAAGCGAAACGTCTTCAAAGAAGAACAAGGAAGTCTAGTTGCCTCCTCAAAAAGCACCTTTGGGATAGGAGATTGTGAGTTCTAGTCCCACATTAGGCACAAAAGCCTTCTGGATAACTTTGGCCCAAACACCAGGAGACCATGAATTCTAGTCCCACCTTAGTCCCATGAACACTAGCTGGGTGGATTTGGGCCAGTTACTCTCTTTCAGCCAAACTCACCTCACAGGGTTATGGCTGTGGGGAAAATAAGAAGAAGAAGGGGGTTATGCTTTGCTGTGCCTGCCATTTTGACTTTTTTGACTCCCTCCCCCTAGGTACACAACCCTGCCTTTGAGAAATGGTTGGAGGTTTTCTCCTCCTGTGGGGAAAAAAAATTGGAATCGATGTTTTCCTCTCATCCCTTCCCCAAACCGGGCCCAAAAATTGGTTGGAGAACTTTGAAAAGAGGGTTCTCCTCAGCTCTAGGGAAAATATTCTGAAGCGACTGATTCCCCCCCAGACCAGACAATAATTCAGAAAAAAAAAACACGGGTTTCTCTCTGAATAGTTCTCAGCCTCGATATATTATTTAGGAAGATTGATATTAGCCTTTTGTCAACTTCTTGGACAAAAATGAGAGAAGCGTAGGTTCCATTAATGGACCAAAGATATTATTATATTGAAAGCAACTCCTGTAGCCCTTTCCTTTGAAGTTGCCGACGTGCCTCCTAAAAATTTGGACGACCATCTAAGACTATTTTTTTTTCCGCACAAAATTCAGTGCTTTTAAGTCCCGCTGTCTTCCAGAGGGATGCTCATCTTTCCTATTAGATCAATGCTATTTAAAAAGACTTCCTTTGGCTGAGTCTACGGTTTAATTTTATCCTTCTTGTTTACAGGGTAATCCTGGGACTTCCCATTCCTATTTGTTGGAAATGTGCCTCTCACTGAGAACTGAAAAGTAATAACTGGGATCAATATATATATATATATTTAAAATGGTCAAGGCAGTCTTAAGACAAGGGGGGACGTCTAAAAAGATATAATCGTGCAGTTTTCTTGACAAAGAAACCCAAATAGCTTGCCTTACTCTTCTAATTTATTTAATCCCTGTCTGTTCCAATAATTGGCATTTTGACCTTTTGTACTTGCTTTTACGGTGTTGTTAGCCACCCAGAGTCATCGGACAGTGAGATGAGTAGCATATAAATGTAATAAATAAATAAATATTTATTTTCCCCTGATTGGGGAAGAGAGGCGGGATATAAATCTAATAAATAAATACCCACCTTCTGGAAAATAATGTATTTGTTTCTAAAACTTCTCAATCTCCTTTTCAACCCTTGATCTTCCTTTGTTTAATTGCAGGGGGTCCTTGACTTACAACAGTTCGTTTATTGACCATTCAAAGTTACAACGGCACTGAAAAAAGTGACTTATTAACGTTTTTCACACTTACGTTGCAGCATCCCCACGGTCAAGTGATCAAAATTTGGACGCTTGGCAACTGACTCACATTTATGACGGTTGCAGTGTCCCGGGATCGTGTGATCCCCTTTTGCGACCTTCTGACAGGCAGAGTCAGTGGGGAAGCCACATTCCGTTCACAACCGTGTCACTAATTTACAACTGCAAGGATTCACTTAACAACTGTGGCAAGAAAGTTGCAAAATGGAGCAAAACTCACTTAGCGACTGTCTTGCTTAGCAACAGAAATTTGGGGCTCAATTGCCATTGTTAAGCCGAAGACTACCTGTATTTAATTCATAGGGTACCCAATTCCCTCACATTTCTGGTGCTTTATTCAAGTTCTCCCCAGATGCAGCTCAGCAAGGTTATGACATCAAAATTTCAGTTTTTCTTTTCTTTTCCTCTGTGCTTTTTACTTTTATTTCTTGAGCTTGTCTTCTTACCCTCTAGGAAATCACAAACCTCCCCATTACGGTTCATTCTCAATATATCCTGAAGTCAGGAACAGTACTGGGTCATCACATTGAAGACTACGGATTTTGCTGTCTGCTTGTAGTTTGCAATGTTTGTTTTAGTTAACACCAAACACTTTAGAAATAATCCTTGGCAGCCTGTATATTTTGGGCAGAAACTGTTTACACGTTTCCCAAAGTGTGGCTTTGCTGCCCGTTGAAAATGACTTCGTTTCGGCGCTATTTCAACTTATCATTACTCCAACGTATAAATCACGATACATTCAAGATGGATTTTTCTCAAACTCCTCTGAAGATCAATTATGATTAGACTTCTATTGGTTTTCTGTTTCATTAGTACAGCTGGATCTCTTTCGGTTAAAATTTAATGACTTTTTACCTCTGCAAGAGAGGTGGGGGCTGAAGGTGTAATTTTCCTTGCCAGCAAGGAAATGGATGTTGGCATTTTTTAGAATTCCCACTGAATTGCCAAAAAAAGCCAACAGGTCATTCCCTATCAAATCAACACAGTTTTGTATGAAAATCTGCCTTGACATCTCAGATTTTATTTATTTATTTATTTATTTATTTATTTATTTATTTATTTATTTATTTATTTCATTTTTATGCCGCCCAATTCCCGAAGGACTCTGGGCGGTTTACAACATGGATAGCAATAGCACGCAGGTTTTATATACTGCTTATCAGAGCTTTACAACACTCCCCAAGAGTCAGCATATTTCCCCAAACAATCTGGGTCCTCATTTTACTGACCTTTAAAAGGATAGAAGGTGGAGTCAACCTTGAGCCTGTTGAGATTTGATCTGATAACCTGCTTAACAAGTCAGCAGTCAATCAAATAGCCCTTTGCACTAATATAATACAACTTGGGAACTGAAAATTCATTATGCAGAAAAAAAATCTGTTTATGAGAAAGATTCTATTAGTGTAATCTAACACAGAATGATGTTGACCTATTGGTAAATTGATCCACGTGAGAATTATATCAATATAACCCATCCATTGAGTGACATAAAATCTGCTAGCCTATATATGGACTTGCTAGCATGAAAGCCTCAATAGGCCAAGATGAATGCAAGGTGCCTCTTCACCTTTGTACCCTTGGTCCATAGCCTGTTTCAGGTGCTACTATGCTTATCCTTTTCTAGGGTCCATGCAATGACCCACTTAATCTGGTCCTACTTCCACACTCTCTCCTTTTAATTTTCTGCCCCCAGATTCAGTCTTTTTAGATTTGGGCCAGCATTGATTGTCTCATTATTCCTTCCTCTTTTTTTCATCTCATCCCAAGCTTTATTTGTGTGCCATTGTCCGGTTTCTGGGATAGGTTGCCTGAATGGCCTCTCAGAAGCTTCCACGACAGTAGTATTTTTCCATAACTGGACAGTTCCATGAATGTCTACAGATGACATCATATTCTAATACTAGCTATTCTGGTTGAGACAGTGTGTTGGCAATGTGATCATGGACCATATCTGTCAGTATCATTGACTCTATAGCAAGCAAATTTTGCTATGATTTATTCTTGAGCTTAGAATATAGAATAATAGAGTTGGAAGGGACCTTGGAGGTCTTCTAGTGCTGTAATGGTGAACCTATGGCACACATGCTAGAGGTGGCATGCAGAGCCCTCTCTGTGGGCACACAAGCCATTGCCCCAGCTCAGCTCTGCCACACATGCTCTTATGCGCCTTCCACCGGTCAGCTGGTCTTCGGGTCTCTGGCATGCATGCACGGGGGTGGGGCACATACATGGGGGATGTGTGCATGTTTTGCATTTTTGGGATGTGCACGCGCACTTTGGGAACTTGGTGATGAAAAGGTTAGTCATCAATGTTCTAGTCTAACCTCCTGCTCAAGCAGGAATCTCTATACCATTTCAGACAAATGGTGGTCCAGTCTCTTTTTGAAAGCCTCCAGCATGTAATCAGTTTGAAAATTGATTAAAAAAAATGATTTGCCTTATTTCATAATCTCATAATTTATTTAAGTTTTAGTAATTATTTTAAAAGAAAGGTATGGTGATTTTTTTGTCACAGGACATTTTTTAAAAATAAACTTTTCTATAGAAGAGGTTTTTTGCTGTATAGATCAAGACAAATCATAGTGAGTTCTTTTCTAGAAGCCGTGAAAGGATAAAGCAGTTATTCTTAAATAGCATAACATGCTGACAGCAAGAATAAGATATGAATCTTTTGTGCATAACATTATGTAAAAATATACAGTACTACAATATCTGTAGACTACAGCAATAATCTTTTGATCTGATATGCTCAACACCAGTTACTGTATGTAACAAAACAACTAAGTATCACAGGGTGCTGAACATAATACTCAATCCATTGAAAATGATAAGTGAAAATGGATAAACAGAAAACATGGAAGGTGCCTTATATTTTGCAGGCAGAGTTGTGTGGAATTCTTCCATTCATTCTCTGAAAGTTGCAGATTAATATTTTTTTCCCTTTTTTTTCTATTCTTTGCTTCCCAAAGATCAGCTTGTTGGGTTTAGGAAGAATTAAGCCTAATCAGATTTCATGGTAGGAGGATTCAGGCAACCTCTCCACTGTATTCAAAAAGTGCGTGGAGAAGGTTAGGTAACAACAGCAGCTCTTTTGGTTCCTCTTGCATGTTCAGCAGACCTGCCTTCAACTACACGAGCATCTGCCTGCTCAAGACATACCTGCATAAAAAGCGTGCAAAGAGTCCTTATCCTTTATGAAATAGGAGGGACTTGGGAGGCCAATCTTGCTTGCAAGGGGTCCCTCTTGTGTCATATCCTGCTACCCTTTTAAGAACCTGCAGGAAACTTAGTTGTTCCAAAGACTGTTCAAGAGGACAGAGTGAGAAGTTTCACGTGAAATTTATTTACTTACTAGCTGGTATTTATTTATGTGACTGTTATATTAGACAGGAAAATCCTGTAGTCAGGACTCACACTTGGATGATAGGTAGATGATAGATAATAGGTAGATGATAAATAGATGATAGATGATAGATAATAGATAGATAGATAGATGATAGGTAGGTAGATGATAAGTAGATGATAGATAGATAGAGATAGAGATAGATAGATAGATAGATAGATAGATAGATAGATAGATAGATAGATGATAGATGATAGATGAATGGATGGATGGGTAGCTAGGTAGGTAAACAGGTGGATGATAGGTAGATGATAGATAATAGGTAGATAATAGATAATAGAGAGATAGATGATAGGTAGGTAGGTAGAAGATAAGTAAATGATAGATAGATAGACAGAGAGAGAGAGAGAGAGAGAGAGAGATGTTCTGTAGGTAGGTAGATACAGTAGGTAGATGATAGATAGATAAATAGGATAAATGGATAGATAGATAGATAGATAGGTAGGTAGGTAGGTAGGTAGGTAGGTAGATAGATAGATAGATAGATAGATAGATAG
>JANHGC010003940.1:14351-29525 GCA_027560395.1 Boaedon fuliginosus | reverse complement strand
ACCTCCTTACTGGCCAAAACCAGCCAGGAAGGGCACAGGTCCAATAAACAGGTGGAGGTGCTCATTGTCCCCATGGCCTTTTGACCAGTGCTGTAATGTGAGCACCCCAAGTCAGATCCTCTTTTACAATAACACCCAGAAACTTAAAACTGTCCACTTGCTCCACTTGGTCTCCATTGATAAGCAAGGGCTGGATGTCCGATCTATTCCTTCTATAGTCCATTATAAGCTCCTTGGTCTTATTGGTGTTAAGGACCAAGTTATTGTCTCCACACAACAAAAGCAACTGGTCCACCTCATCTCAATAAGCAGACTCACCCCACCGCCCTGCCCTGGAGATGAATCCCACCACTGTTGTATCATCTGCATTGCATCATCATTAGTACTGTATCCTAGAGGAACCCTGACTTTGATTGTCCACAACACCCACTTCCTCCAAATGCATTTGGAGATATCATTCTGGCATCTTCTGTATCATCTTACCAAGAAATATAATATCTGAAACTGTATAATTAAAGAGATACTCTGTATCTGGTTTTTCTAATTTATTTATTTTATTTCCTACTTTTCTACCCGGCTATAATCCAGCAAACAAGAGACTCTCAATGGCAAACAAAATTAATGATAGATAGATCACTTTCTAAAATGTACCAGGGTCTGGGATTATCTTTAATTTACAAACTTGATAAAATATACTCTCCTCCCCCCAAAAAATACTGGTAGTGCATCAGTTAGAATGTAAAATAAGTATTTTGCTATACTGATTTTTTTTTTAATTTTTTAATTTTTATTTTTTTTAATATTTTAAAAAATGTTAAGAAAATTCTCTGGACCAAAAAAAATCTAGTTAAATTTGAAATTAAATAGGCTTATTCTGATATGTTTGTAACTAGTAATGGCATGGCTTACCATACGAACCTAAATAATGGTTATAATGCATGCACAAAAATTAACTGTTAAAGAAAGAAATGGTTAGTTTCAGCATGGTTAAACTGTTAAGGCTGTAGGCTGATATAATGTTAATTTGATACATTATTAAATAAGATTGTACTTTTTAAAATAAAGTTTATTATTTTACATTATTTAAAAATTATGTACATTCATTTATAATTGGTACTGTTCTTGGTCGTTTCCTTATTGACATAATAAGGTCTATTACAATATACAGAATTACAGTCAGAGCAAAGCAAATTCTCTTATTACTCTTTATTTTTGTCTCCACTCTTTTGTTTTCTAATTTCTTTGTCTATTTTCATACCATTTGTACTATTTTCCCCAAATTCTAAAAAATTCCATATCCCCTTTGTCTTTTATTATCATGGTCACTCTAATTGCTTCCACGCATTCCATCATTTTCTTTATTAAGTTTCTGTCTGTTGACACGTTTGTGTTCTTCCAGTTTTGAGTATAAGTTGGTTTCGCTGCAGTTATGATATATGTCATAATGTGTACTTGTTCCTTTTTCAACCTGGCTGGTGAGATTCCTAGCAGGAAGATCTCTGGGTCTAAGTCTAATTTCTTAGTCGTTATTTCCTGAATCCATTTCCTAATTTTTTGCCAAATTTTTTTTGCTGTGGGGCAGGTTCACCACATATGATAAAATGTACTGTTTGTAAAGTCGCACTTCCAACAGTTTTCTGGCAATTGAGGGAACATTTTGGCGAGCCCATCTGGAGAGAGATGCCACCTATACAACATCTTATACATGTTTTCCTTGTATAAGGTAGCCCTAGAGTTTTTGTAATTTTTTCCCCATGCTTTGCCATTTATTTGTATCTATTGTGTACCCAAAGTACTTTGACCATGCCATCATATTTTCCTTAATTGTTTCGTCTCCAGTTTTCTGATCTAGTAGGAATTTATATAATTTTTTTAATCATTTTTTCCTCTTTACCTATCAAGAGTTTATTTTCCTCTTTACCTATCAATCTAATTGTTGTAATTGTATGTATATTCCGTATTGTTCCTTATCTTTTGTATATTTTGTTTTAATCTGCAGATAGGTCCACCAATCTAGATTTAATTCTCGTTCCAGTTTTAATTCACCTTTTAATTCACCTCTATTGCCAGTAGCCTCTGGCATGTTTCCCAGTTATTCCAGGCAAAATGCCAAGTGATAAGACACTCAAAGTACAACACTCATGATCCAGAGATGAAAGCTCGGAACAGAAAATCCAGAAACAAGGATAGACCTTTTACTCAATGTGCTCTCTGTAGTTTTCAGTTGTTCTCTGCAAAGAACAGTTCCCAACCATACCCCTTTTTACTGCTATAGGGTGTGGTCAATTACTGGTCAGCTGTAGCTCGACCTCTGCCCTTCCTACATTGCTGCTGTCTTCTGAGCAGCCTCCGAGTTCTGGCATCAGTCAGAACCTCCTTCCCACTACTATTAGACACCACCGGCTCCTGATAACTTGTAGAGGGGCCAGCGTCTGGCCTAGTGTCAACAGCCGACGTCTCCCTTCCTTCCGATTCTAACTCCATCTCTCCCTCGGAGTCAGAATCCTCTGTCAGTTCAACGGCACGCTGTGGAGCCACAACATATACCAGTGAACACCGTCAAACAGCCTTCTGCAATCTTGAGCAGTGTATAGTATCCTGCTAACGCAGCCTGGTCACAGTCAGGTCATGTAAAGATCCAACCTAGTGAAGTACAGGTAGTTCTTGACTGCCATGAAGTTAGGAATGAGTAGTTCATTGTCACACAGGCTTCCAAATTACTGTATTCTGACAGTTTTTACTTTAGAAAAAAGTATATAGTTTAAAGGAAAAATAAAATATTTTGAAAAAAATACACATGTAGAAAATACTATGAAGATTACATTTAAGCATTTATTTTAATAACTATTTAAATTAATATCCACATATAATTATTGTAACTTTTAGTTAGATTTCTGTTAAATATTCATATTAACAAAGAACTGGACAAAAAGAGGTATGTGAATTTACTGTAACATATAAATGATACTGAATAAAAACAAATACATTAATCTGTCCAGCTGACACCACCGAGTTACTTATTCACTAAAAGCAATTTGAGGTCTCAGGGAATTTAACTTTTTACATCACTAAATTATTCGATACTTTTTGAAATCCCATTATAATACAAATATTTACTCTATTACTATGAATGGGATATATGACTCAAAGCACTTTAATTACATGGACTTCCTATTGTCTTATTGGGATGTGGCTATGGTGATTGGCTGGCCTGGAAGAAATTCTATCATCTATAGAAGTAAATATATATGAAATATATTAGGAATGGGAAAGTAACTAAAAGGTTAGCAGACCATATTGTCGATTCACCTTGACCATGGCTATCAACAGTTGCTGTCAGTTCAGTTATGGGGAGATATATTGATTTATCTAAATAATCAATGTAGTGAATCTACCCACATTTTCTAGAACTGAAAATAGTCTGGGGTGAAATCTTTTATACTTTTCTCAAAGAGTAACTCACTAATTTCAACTGAGTTTTCTGTAGGATTGATAGATGATAGATAGATAGATAGATAGATAGATAGATAGATAGATAGATAGATAGATAGATAGATAGATAGATAGATAGATATCGAAGAGAGAGAGAAAGAGAGATGGGCGGGTATGTAAGAGAGAGAGGGAGGGAGAGCATTCTATTGCTAGTAAATCAAAAAAAATTTGGCTGTCTTCATTTTCTAGCAGTGCCAGAGGAAATACAATGGATTGAGTTATATTGATTCTTTGAAATGTATTTGAAGACAGCTCCTCACCAAGTTTTAAAGCAGCTTTGCTAGTCAATAGAGCAAGAAGCAGCAATTCTATAGATGACACCAGCCTTGCAAAACTGTAAACATACTTAATGTTTTTACCCTCAAGCGGAGCCATGAGGTTTTAACTATGAGATTTCATTTTAATTTCTTTTTTTTTTTAAAGAAGAAAGCGCCTATGAAACAGCTGCAAAGTTAGTTACAAAATTGCCCTTCAGCAAATCTTCATATAACACTATTTATTTCAAAATCAATATGACACTTCTACAAACTAAAGTGTCAAGCTGAGCAATACATATTTAACACACTCTTGGCTATAACGTTAGAATAAGTGTGTTTTTCTTATACTATGAAGACTTACATTTATCACCAAGATGTTTTAAATCTTATTTAATTAAAACAAGAATAATTTTGACTTTTAGATCCCTAGTGTTAAAGCAAATCACTAAAATTCAAGGTCTGATATGGCTACACTTTTTATCATTACCTTAAAGCTTTACGGTACACATTCTTGAATCCTATTCCATAGAAAGACATTTATAACGAAGTTCAAAGGACTGCAGAATTATTCCCAAACTTATATTCCATTGAAAAAGTAGAACCTAAATTAGTGAGCTGTATTATTAGTTTCTATGAGACTTAGTCCTACCTTCTCATAAGCACTTGTCCTGTTTCCTTTCCAACAATCACAATCTACGTGGCTTTATGCTAATGCAAAAGTTGCAGATTTGTTTATGCTGTACAAGCCATGTGACCTACGGCGTAGAATTAGGAATGCTTGCTTACAATCAGAGATTCCAATTATTTGAACTTTTATCTGTAAAAAATGGAAACAAACAATTTTGTTGACCAACGGGAGTTAGGTCTATACTAGCATTGTTATCAGAACCAGAGACGAAACCTGCAAGCTTTTTATTTCCCAATTTAATTTTGTCTCAAGATCTGTACAATAAAGACATTTTTTATGTTCTCTCAGAAATAAGTCCCAGTGCGTTCAATATATTCAACATAAGACGCCAGACTCCGGTTAGAATATTCTTATTGCTTCATATTTTTTTTAAGTCAAAAATACAAAGGAAGAAAAAAGTAATGTCTACTTTGACTTAACCTTGATTTTAGGGACATATGCATATAGTTTTATCTACAAAAAGGCTTGCCATTATTTTGATCCTTTGTTTATTTATTTAGTCCGTCTGTTAGTCAGTCTGAAGTGAGGTGTTTTCTTTTGATCTCTCTCTCAAGTGCTAACCCACTTAATCATTAAAAAAATCAGCGAGGGTTGGCTAGTATCAATTTAATCAGTCCATGGAGATCATGGAGAATGGTAGAAAAATAGTGTTATTTCAGGAGGAGATGGTTTAAGCATGTCAGAGAAGAGGAGAAGCAGGAGGACGAATCATTAGAAGAATGAGGAAATCTCCCAGGTTTTCTGGTAGAAATATTAGTCTTAAGCAAATCTGAAGGTCAGTGATTAAGGTTAGGTTATGTTAAACTGATTAGAATTCAGGAAAGGTAAATAAATGGTTCCCTATTACCATATGTTTTGGAGTATAAGACGCTCTGAAGTATAAGACACACCTAACTTTGGGGGAGGAAAACAAGGGGGAGGGTTTTGCCTCTGCCTCCCAGCAGTTCGTCAATTTGCCAGAGCCAATTTGCCAATTTGCCAGAGCCAATTAAATTCATACATGTAATATTTCTGGATATGGATTTGCTTTGTTTAAAAGACAAATATGATATCAAATATTCTTGTTTGCAACAAAATAAGACAAGCTGCCGCCACCCTAAGCTGAGCTAAGGATCTTTTCTTTCCTCCCAAAATTGTTCTGATGATGGAGAAATCAATCCACAGTCATAAATAGTCCTAAACTACAGGATGGCATATTTGAAGGCTTGTATTATGCATAGGCCACAATCAAGAAAATGTCACATATTATTGCTGACACTAAACTGCAATATAAATCTGACTAATTTTAAATATGATTTGTCCTACATTGCTTACATGTATTCCTGGTTGTTTTTATACTCTACCAATTTCTTCTAGATATTTGTCTAAGATATAGAGAAAACAACCTAGAAATTAGTTAAACAAATTGTAATTACTTACCCGTAATTTGTAATATTAACTTTGGCTCATTCAAGAATTCACAGCTGTAATCCAAGATACAAAAACATGAGCTTTTCTTTCAGCAAACAGCCTGTTTCAGTTTCAGTTTTAGCACAGACTGATTCAGCAGGCAGCTGACTGCCTCTGAATACCCCCAATCAGCTGTTGTGCAGAGGCAGCAATCCCTGCAACATTGCTGAAAATGGGAGGAACAGGCACGGAGGCTGCTATGTGTTCTGCAGCCTGGAACAGGTGTGCCTGAGGATGAAAATAGCGGGTGAGCAGGGCTACATTCAAAGTATAAGACGCACCATAATTTGCAGCCTCTTTTAGAAGGGAGGAGTGTGTCTCCTCACTCCTGATATGAAAAGACCTTTGGTATCAGTAGTTAAAGCACCTGGTGACCCAATGTTAAAGTGCAGTAGTGCAGGCAAACTCTGCCCATAGCCTGGAGTTTGATCCTGATGGGGCACAAGGTTGACTCTGCCTTCCATCCTTCCAAATTTGTTAAAATTAGGGCCCAGTTGGTTGGGAGCAATATGCAAAAAATGCTTCTACATTGTAAACTGTCCAGAGAGCGCTGTAAACTGCTATGGGGAGGTATATAAGCCTAAATGTTATTGCTATTGCTATCAGTAAAGAGAACCACCAGTTTGCCAGTTTACAGAGAAGCATTCAAAACAAACCCAAGGAGCTATCTACTGAACTGTATGTTGAGAGATGTGTTTGTGATAGTTCCATTGCCAGAATTCCTGCAAGACATCCCATCTTTATAAATCCTTACAATCTTGCTTCAAAAAGGATTTTTTTCCAGTTTTAAGCAGAGGCCAAAAGCCTAACATCAAAGAACAACATTTTTCTCTTTCTCATTCTTGGGAGAGGGTGCAAGAATTCACGAGCATCCATTGGCCAAAATGGATGGCGAGAAGCTGACAGGTTTTCACAAGTGAGGTTATTGGCCACTTGGTTGGCAAGGGAGCTTTGAAGGACTGAATAAGATGGTTACTCAGATGAATGGATTGAAGTCTTGGTGGAGGAATGAAAAAGCCAGGGAGAGAATGAGAAAATACACAATGCAGAAGTCTTCTTACAGTGACCATAACTTGCCAAAGTAGTTGGGAAGTTAGAACCCTTGAATACATACTGTTTTTTATAACAAGTACTGCTCAGTCTATTGTGAAAGGGAAAGGACAGAATGAGAGATTCACTACTATTGAAATCCATATTTTAGTATTGTTTGAAGTATTTGTGTTCTGTATTATACCATTCTTGTATCTTTATAACTGTCCTCTAGTGAGATCTTTAAAGCTGTAAAAAGCTTAAAATTGGAGGTGGGATTTTATTAGATTGCAAAGAAGGGAGGTTGCCCTGGCTAGTAGACAGCTTGTGAGAAGCTTAGATAAAATTAATTCCCTGAGATTTGAAAGAGATCCTACTTGATAGAAGGTTTGGGGGAACAAACTGTCAGACACAGAAATGGCTTCTGTGTAACAGCAGAGGCTACATTACTTTGGATCAGGCCAAAAAAGATACTGGTTTACCAACAGGCACACTTACAACAACTGTGTTTTGTTTGAAAGTCTTATTTTGATCACCTGATTTCATCTTGCAGAGACTTTCTTCAATTTTTAGGTTCAAATTCATTTCCATTTGCATTTACATTTTGTGAATGCCTCTCTTTTTTTTTTTAAAAAAAAAAATCATTTTCAAAGGCAGAAAATAAAAAAAAATAAAGAAAAGGCTTGAGGAAAAAGTATAAAGTAGATAGAAGTGCAAAAAGAAAAAAAAACAGAAAAAATAAGGGAAATAGAAAAATAGAATGACTTCCAACTTTCTTTGGTACAGGTATCAATTTGAAAAATATATCAAACACTCTGTGGTTAAAAATCACATTATTTCAATGACCCAAGATAATCCTAATTATTAAATGCCAAACATTTAATTTCTTTCAGTTTTTTGCAACCCCCTCCAAAGTGGTTTCCAAGTAGAAACAAAATTAATCAAAGTGTTTTCTTTAATCAAAGCTGTCAATTTTGTCATTGCCACCAATTCTATCAGCTTCCTCATCCGTTCTTTTATTGTAGGCATTTATGCCTTCTTCTAATTTTTGCATATAAAAGTTTCACTGCTGTTATCATATGTAAAGGCAAAGCGCCATAAGATGTTTTCATTTGTTCATCCATTAATCTTTGTTTGGCAATATGTTACTTATTTTAGTGTATTTTTCTAGAAGCATTTTTGTCTTCAATACAGTTCTTGCCATATTTTAATAAACAGCCATTCAATCCAGTTTGCACAAATGTTGTGCAAACATTTTTAAAAAAGGTGCAGCCTGCATTTCAATTGGGCTTCTGACAGCTCTCAAGCCTATACCAGTTACTAAATAGTTTAGCCTTATTGTCATTTACATATGTCATTTACACTATGTTTCCAGTTACTGTATTTCTATTTTTCCCAGAAATTTAAATCAAATGGAGCTCTTAGGAGCTACAAGATGATAGCTTCCTATGTATTTACTAGTTTCACCTTATTATTTTTCCTAACCCAAAGATGCTTTTTCAAGAGGCAATTGGACTTTCTGGTTTTTCTTAGAAGATGTTTCCATTCTCATCCAAAAAGCTTCTTCAGCTCTGGATGGATGGTGGGTTTCGCTCGATGGGAAGCAAAACTTCTTCAAAGAAAAACCAGAAAGTCCACTTGCCTCTTGAAAAAGTACCTTTGAGACAACCATGACCTGGATCACTGAGAATCCCCAAAGACATTATTTGTCCTACTTATTCTGCTTTTTAAAGACGTATAACTATGTACATGCAAGTGGTTTTTTTATGTCTAGCTCCTCTAGCTGTAACGTGACTCCAGTTTTAATGTACAAATACATTAATAATCTGTGCATCATTTGAAACTGGTCAGAAATATAATAGATTTCACCTGAGTATATCACCTCTCTGCTGTTCATTAAAGCAGCTCATCTTTGCTCAGGCATCCTTGGTGGTGACCGCTTCTCTGAAGCACATTTTTGAAGTGTGCAAAGTTATAACATTTTTTATTCTTTATTAAAGAATAAAAGGCGGTGTGGTGTCTCGGCGGTTAAGCTGCTGGTCTTGTCACTGGACAGCTGGCAGCCCAGGTTTGAGACCAGAGTATCATGTGATGGGGTGAGCTCCCGCCCTCGCCCCAGCTCCTGTCAACCTAGCAGTTCGAAAGCATGCAAATGTGAGGGAGCACTACAGTGGGAAGGTAACAGCGCTCTGTGATGTCGTGCTGGGCATATATATGATCATGGAAATGTCTTCAGACAGCACTGGCTCAATGGCCTTGAAACGGAGATAAACACCTCCCCTATAGTCGGCAACGACTAGTGGAGTAAAATCTGCAGGGACTCCTTTACCTTACCTTATCTTTTTTTTTAAATTGCATCTAAGGCTCACAGCAACCCTAAATTCTAAATCAAGTTAATGTCCTACCATCAGATAAATAATTAAAAACCAAACAGAATCCTTACACTTAAGTTTTCCTTCATTTTGTAGGTCAAATCATGCTGAGCTAGCTTTACTTTGCTTTCTGTCCTTTTTCTTTAGTTTTTATTCCACACATTGGTACGTTGCCCTGGAGACACTTATAGCCCAAAGGAGAGATACAACTTCCTGTTCCCCTCTAAACTTTGCAGCCAAAAAATCCACTTAGTTGTTTCATACACACCCACCCACAAACTTAACCCCTTGCATCCTCAGTTCTCTTGCCCTCTGTCTTCCTTCCTTCCTCCCTTCCTTCTTCCTCCCTTTCCTAGGTAATGCTGTGGCGGAGTGCCCAGAGCACCTTTCTGCCCAGCACCCAAGTCTTCCTGGATGGCGTGGCCGAGGCAGCGACTTTTCGGACGCCTGGCAGGAGCCCAGCATTCCCGCCCGGCCTCTGCTCTTTGTGACCTGGCCAGGGGTAGGTGGGCGAGTCCCTGTGTGGAAGAGGCCAGCTGCCCCATTCTGTGTGTTCTGCAGGGCAGCTGGGCTGTTGACTCTCACTGTGATGAGGGGATATTTTCCTCTTCTTGCTTCTGCTGCCAGCCCCTAATTGCCTCCTTTGCCTTTACCAACATTGCATACTGCTCCCCAGCTGGGCTGTTGTGCACCAGCGGCGAGGGGGCTAGAAAGGGAGGGCGAAGGCGGTTCTGAAGCTAAAAAGGCGTGGTGCGTGTGTGAGCCGCTGCAGCGACGGACCGAAATCTGTGCGTGCGCAGTGGAGAGTTGCTATGTCTTCTTTGCACCCCAAAACAGGGGTCAAAAGGGGCCCCTACCCTTTCCAGCCGATTGGTGCATAACTGAAAGTTTGTATAAAGCACATACAAACTCCCATCCGCACTCCACCTCTCTTTTATAGATATAGATTAATCCATCTGGAAAGTATGTTAGCCTGAGCTTTTGCATCCCAGGCTACATTGCCAGATAGATATTAAGATATTATTTGAGTCTGAATTATTCTATTGAGGAAAGTTTTCATGACCTTTATATGGCTTCCTTACAATAGAAGACTAAGTTCATATTAAGCAAAAAGGTTTGTTAGAGTATCTGGCTATCTAATGTGTTTCACTTTCACCTACTTGCATTTTCTAAGAAATTTAGTCATAGTATTGCTTTATAACATACTACTGCATTGAAGGTTTCCTCATAGAACAAAGGATATATCATACTAGCTGATAACCCGGCTATGCCCGGGTATTTATCCAAATTGCAAGTAAGAGGGAGCCCTCTTGTGGAGTACTGTGAAGCCAGTGAAGCTCTAGATGTAGTAACTTTATGTAGCTCTATGGGGCTGATGCTGATCTCACGTGCAGCATCGCAAGCGAGGGGGAGCCCCCTTGTGGAGTACTGTGAAGCCATTACCATGGCATCTGCACTATTTTTTAAGGCACACAGACCCCCTGAGGGGTGTGTTACCCCCGGAGTGTTTGTTCCCAGAAGGTAAGTCATCTGTGTACCAAGTTTGGTTGAAATTGGTTCAGCCGTTCCAGAGTTACGCTGATACATCCACCCACACCCACACCCACTTTTATATATATCTAGATTGTATAAAAATGTTCAATACTAAGTTCCTTTGTAATGGTAATACTTCTATTTTCAGCATGTTTTTAAAATTTATTTGACTAATAATGAACAAGCGCCCCCAGACGTGACCTTTTGAGTACAGTAATACACTAAAGTTGACATAGAGGAGCTTAATTTTTTAAAATCTGTACACCATTTCCAAATTACTCTGCTATACATTTTAAAGTGATACTTTATCACACACATAACCAAATATTTTTCAAACAAAATTTATATCGATTTTTATTTAAATTTTCTTCAGAATTCTGAGAAACGTATTTTGTAAACTGAGGGATCCACAACTTCATCACAGCATATTTTATATTTATTAGAGCTTACAAAGTGTACAATTCCTGTAGGACTCTAGCATTCAACCTAGCAGAAGCATTGTGAAAAAATTACATCTATGAGATACATTGAAAAGCTGAAATGTGTTACTATTACCCTCTTCTCAATTCATTTGTTTAGAACATTTATTTTGACAAAAACAGTCTGAACACAAGAGAAATTACCTGATGTCTTCAATTCTCATACCAATTCTTTGATAAGTACAAAATTAATAAGATTAACTTGTTCCATTTCAATTTGTTTTCAAAAGTAATTTGATATGGTTCATAATTCATAAGTGTATTTAGTAGGTGTATCCCATAAATTTGAATTTTACATAGATTTTGAACTGAAATATTGTTTTTAGATTCATAGACACAGCTAGTCTTTTGATTGCTGGAAGGGACAGGAACTTTTCCAAAGGATTATGCATTGTTAAATACATCTTTCTAAATTTCCCATTAGATCAAGCTTGGACTCAGAAGCATACAGACATCTAATGTATTAGGTTTTTAAAATAAAATTATGTCATTTTAAAAGGGAACCTACTATGGACTGCAGTCCAGAGGTGCATATTATACTGATAGGGAAAAAAATCTTCTCTACACCCAGCTATTCCAGGAAAAAATATAATAAGCAAGGATTTAAATAGCTAAAATTATAATATATGCTGTGGTTGGGAAATATAAAGATCATCAAATTCAGCCAGATTTCTCAGATGAATTTCAATTCAATTCTCGAAATAATATCGGCAATAATGAAACCAACCTCTTCTACTTTTAGTCTAAAGTAGTCAAATTTAGTCTAAATTTGAAATCTATTAGAGATTTGCAATGATTTCCAATTCAACCCATTTGAATTCAAATTGCTATTTTAGTGTAAAACAACTGTCAAGTGGTTATTTTGACCATTTTTGAAGTGTTTTGCGTTTGAAACATTTCTGTTCTTAGTTTAAAACAGCACTGTTCTGAATTTAAATGTCTGGGCTTCCAGCTTAAAATATTTCCTGTCTGTTTTGCATTTGAAATGGGACATTTCAAATTAATGATAGCTTTAATTAAAAGTTATGATATTGTGCTGAGAGACAGTTAATTCCTTGTTATATATGACTTTATTTGGAATGTATTTACTTCAACTGAACTCAAACTTCATTGGAAAATAGTTTGATGTTGTCTTAGGGAGACAAGAAAGCTAAATTAACATCCACTTATGACATTCTTCTGAGAGTGGTGAGAGAATTCTAATATTGTAAGAACAATTCCCATAGTGCCAACTATAACAAAATTCTTGTCAGCAATTAAGTAGGAAAAATTCAGCCAGTTTTCTTTTATGCAAGTAATGGAATAATTTGCATTTTTGATTTTTTTGTGGGTGATACCACATACTGTTTAATCAACACAATGTGGGGGGGGGGAGTACACTGTAAAACAAGAATACAGTGTGTAAAAATGCTGTTTACATTTTCTATTATTGATATTAGCAATATTGTTTACAGCAATTATGTGAATGGTCCTTGAACGAAACTGACAAAGTACATAGTTTTCTCAGTTTATTCCAAGACTGCCACATTAATTTCACTTTAACAATTTCAGTGCATGTGTCTCTAAGAAGAGACAAGGCTTTAAATAGAACACAGCTGTATTTCTATGTAGCTTATGTTTATTTCTAACAGTTATGCAGCAGAAATTGCCAGTGGAATTGCACCTACTATCTATCATCATTCTGAAAATCATACTTTGCACAGATTTACAAAATGCCTTCTAATATTTTATTTACATTTCAATATTTTAAAAGCTTTGTGTTGATCTACACATTTCAATTTCCTATTACCATAGTTGTGTAAAGGAAATTATTTACGAAGGAACCATTACTATATATTTAATCTTTCAGATTTCACTACTATACTTATTTTCTGAAAATGTATCCAACTAAATGGCCAAGTCCACTAGTTATTATGAAATGTTCTGAAGCAGTGTAGAGTAAATAACTTTTGTAAGCTGTAATACAGCTACATGCAGCGTGTACTGTACAATTACAGCCCCAAACCCTTTGTAAAACCCCAACATTCCTTCTTCACGTTTTATACTATTTATACAGTCTCTCATCCCTTCATACTGTGTATTGATGGGGAGAACTTCATATCCAAGGTCTGTATTGTCAATGATGGTGCGTGTCCCTTGAATATGAAGGCGATGCAAAACTGTCTCCAGTGGATAAAGCATAACATCTGCACAAAGACTGGCAGCAAAGCTTGCAATAAGTTCAGGAAAATAAGCATCCAACATGTTTTGTACAGAATTAGAGTTCTCAGCTGGGAAACTTGAAGAATTCTCTTTCTTTAGGAAGAAGAGGACCAGTTTCTGTATTGCCGAGCTGATTATGTAATGAAGAACTCCATGCAGAACTGTTGGAAAGGTCAATGCCAATAGAGGGAGTAGTCGCTTGCTATGGGGAACTCCAAAGCCCATTGCTCTGCCTATGCCCTCTTTCAGGCAATCCAAAATTCCAGGATTATCCCGAATGATTTCACTCTGTAAGAGAACACAGTATTTCAAATAGGTAAATACCCAGAATTTATGATTACTGTGACTAGTTTAAACTTATTAAAATAAGTTGATAGAGTCTTAATAGATTTCAAACCTATTGTATTTCAGGTTGAATAGGCTTTGATTTAAAGCAGGTGTGTCCAACCTACAGCCCAGAGGCTGCATTCAACACTGGACAGCTAAAATGTGGCCTCACAAGATTTTAAACTTTTAAAATTATTGTGTGATTTATATATACCGGTATTAACTATATTATATATTTTATACGCAGCCTAAGACAATTCCTCTTCACTCAGTGCAGCCCACGCAAGCCAAAAGGTTGGACATCCATGATTTAAATATTATGCCGAGGGGTGGGTTTCTACTATTTCCTAAGGCTAGCGGTGCTAGCGAACTGGTTCTGTCTGCCTTTGTGAAGGAAAAAATTAGAAATTAAAAAAAAACTTTTTTTGCCCTCCTGCCTACCCGGACGCTTATACCTACCTTTATTCCCTTTTTTGAGCATAGCTGATCGGCACTAGTGCACCTCAGCTGTTATTCCGCTGATGATTAACAAACATACTCAGTATTTGCCAGCCTTTATTTTTAATCTCAGTTCAAGATCTTTGGAAGACAGAGTAAGCTGTGGGTATTTGTAACCACTTCCAACTCTGGTTCTGGATGGGATGACACTACCACAAATAGACCTGGTGTGCAATCTGGGGATCCTCCTGGACATGCTGCTCCCACTCAAAAAGCAAGTGGCAGCCATAGCCAGGAGGGCCTTTGTACACCTTTGGCTCATGCGCCCATACCTGGACTGGGAGGCCCTGCTTACAATAACTCACACCCTTGTAACCTCCAGATTAGAATATCGTAACATTCTTTACATGGGGTGCCCTTGAAGACCATTAGCAAATGTCAACTGGTCAGAATGCAGGGGCAGCAGGCAGTAACTGGTGCCAGATATATGGCACATGTAACACCACTTGTGTCTGAGCTGCATTGGTTACTAATGTATTTCTGGTAACAATGGTGCAATTCAAGGGGCTGGTGGTTTGAGACCAGGATACCTGAGGGATTGCCCTTTTTCCAGAGTCTGCCTATCCAGCTAGGTCAGAGAATGCACCTGCTGCAGATCCCTCCAGCCAAAGAATGTCAGCTGCAGGAGCTAGAATGTGAGCTTTTTTGCAGCACCTCCTGCTCTATGGAACATCCTCCCTTTGGAGATTATTTATTTATTTATTAAATTTATACCCCGTCTCTCTTCACCCGAAGGGAACTCGAGGCGGCTAACAACACAATATAAAAACAGTCCTATACAATAAAATCAGAAAAAACACAATCACTCACCAATCATACCATCAGGGAAGGGTAACAAGGGATCAGGT
>JANHGC010003939.1:72548-83119 GCA_027560395.1 Boaedon fuliginosus | reverse complement strand
CTATGTTGTAAACCGCCCAGAGTCCTTCGGGAATTGGGCGGTATAAAAATGTAATAAATAAATAAAATAAATAAATACATTAAAATGAAATTTCATTGCATACAACTCTCAAAGGGTCACCAACTCTACTGGAAAGTTTATATCGTGCGACGCACTAACTAGGAAGTATATACAATTTGTCACACCTTGCAAGACGTTAACGGGAAATGTCTCACAACGAATCCAAGGTTCAGCCTCTACTGCCGACAGAGGGGATCCTTGTTCCCTTTAACTCTTGTGGCATTCAGAGAGGGGATGATGGACTGAGGATAATGCTGCAGACATACGGTAGAGAACCTGTTTGGTCTGGAGGTTAAGGCAACAGGCTAGAAAGCAGGAGGACCTGAGTTCAAGTCCCACCTTAGCCATGAAAGCTGACTGGGTGTCTCTGGGCCAATCACCAGGAGACGGCGAGTTCTAGTTCTACTTTAGCTGTAAAAACTGGCTGGGTGACTCTGGGCCAGCTGCCTCGCTTAACAACAGAAATTCTGGTCTCAGTTGTGGTCCTAAGTGTAAGACAACCTGTATAGCTACAAAAGTCCTTTCTCGTCTCTCCTTCACCAAAAGAATTCGGATTTGGGGCCTTTAGGTGTTTCCTCTCCTTCCTGATCCACTTGACATCGCAAACAGCTTCTTATCGTAAACTATGCTTAATCCAAATTTGTTACACAATGCAAGTTTTTTTTTTTTCATATTTAGAACAGGTTTTGGATCAGGTATTTTCATTTTATTCTCAAACAGTTATAGATTTCCGTTTACCTTTTCCCACATGCAACCGAGATGGAAGTTCATTTAAAAGCAATTTATTCGAGTGATTGTGATCAAGGGCGCTCTCCCTGTGAACAGGGGGAACCTCCCGAAATGGATTTCATTGACTTTTATAGTTTGCACCAAAAAGAACTTCAAAGCAAAAGTCAATCGGTGTAGAAATAATCATCGATTTAAGTTACATCGTTAAGAATTACAGCATCGCAGTCAAAAAGAGCATCGTATTCGGAATAAAAGTAAAAGTAAAGACATTTAAAAAAGAAAAAAAACATTTGAAAAGGAAAATGGGTTTGGGTCAGATACATCCTCAGCTCTTCTCAAGGTTCGGCTGGACTATTTTCTTCGTTCACCGAGGATGGAGAACTGCTAAAAACGAAACTCTTATCTACATTGTATCGAATGCTCTCCTGCATTCCTGAAAGAGAGGCGTTTTCTTGAAGGTCAAGGCTTTTGGGAAATGATCAGCAATACAACTGAGAAAGCAGATTTAAACTACAAGGAAACAGTATTACAATAAGCACATTTGAAGTATTACAAAGTCCATCCTCTGTGGCTCTCAGGTTTATTCATTTATTCATTTATTTGGTCAAACATATACACGATAACAGGTGGGGTATAAACGTAAACATGAACCGAGAAGTTTTATATAGGTGAATGGAAACAGGGACGGTAGGCACGCTGATGTGCTTATGCCCCCCCCCTTTATGGACCTCTTAGGAATGGGGCAAAGTCCACAGTGGACAGTTGGAGGGTGAAGCCGTGGGGGTTTGAGGCTGTGACGACGGAGTCACGTAGAGTATACCAGACATTAACTATTCTGTTGCTGAAGTCGTATTTTTTGCAATCGAGTTTGGAGCAGTTTACCTTGAGTTTGCATCGATGGTTTGCCCGTGTATTATTGTGGTTGAAGCTGAAGACGTCATAGACAGGTAGGGCGTTGCAGCAGATAATTTTGTGGGCTAAGCTTCGATTGGACCGCAGGTGGCGCAGTTCAAGATTGTCTAAGCCCAGCTTGCTGGCGTAAGGGATTCTGTTGCGCGTTGAGGAGTGAAGTACTCTTCTTGTGAAATACCTCTGGACCTGCTTGATCAATCAGGGCCTGATTCTCTCTATAATTACGGTTTGGGGGCAGCCAGGATCGGGGATACAGCTGCCTGTGAAAGGATGGGAAGGAGAAGAAGCCGTTGAGTTTTGGCACGGCCGCGATGCCTCCTGGGTAAGTCCTAGGCAGGCAGTCAAGACAAACGAAGCTCTCCCTAGCTCTTGTTTGTGGGGTTTTAGCAGCAACTCACTCTGGGTGAGATTAGGATGGTCCCGTTAGAAGTTCTGTTTATATAAAGCATCGCAGAAAAAAGAGTACAATCACCATGTGCTTTACTGCTCAGCTACATAATTGTAACAGGGAAGAGGGAACCCTACTTAGAAGAAAAGAGCGTAGAGTACATACCATACCATGTAAACGGCTATCTACTGGCTAAGTACTACAGTAGTTGTTGCATAAAAATGCATTCCAACCATGACTATGGAGGCATTCGCGTCATGGTTGTTAGTTACATGCGCTTTGGGCTCAGTTGTCATCGTAAGTCAAGGCCTACTTGTACACGCCATTAATCGTAAGGGTATTTAGCCCAAGATCTCTGCAACTAATGTTTTTATATCTTGTCCTATCTCTCTTTTGCTCTCCGCCTCCCCGTTCCCGCTCCTGTTTCTCCCCACCCCATCGCATAAATACCACTTTTGCAGCAAAAGCCAAGATCTCGGCATTGTCCACCACAGGGTCTCCCAGGTTCCTGGCAGGGAAAAGGGAACGCCTTCTCCCTCTGGCACATCTGTTGGACTTCAGGCCCACCAGTGCACCATCCGTTTTCTGTACAACAGAGAAGGGGCCCAAAGCACTTCCTGCTGTTGTCAGAGCCGCAACGGGTACACTAAAGAAGGAGAAGGAGAAATGAAGAGGAGACGATGAACATCTGGAGGCACAAGTTCCTGCTAAGCTGCCCTAACTTCCTTCCCACTGCTAAACGCCCAGACATTTAATCCCCAGGTCAATGCCTGGAATGCTCTAACCGGCTCCGTTGTTACCAGGGATGGGTTCCTACCGGTTTGCTGGTTATCCGCTGCACAGCTGTTGGTTCAAAGTGTTTGCAGAACACCACGAAGATTTTGAAGTCAATCGCGCGCCGCGCGTGCTTGACAGCTGATCGGAAAGCGCGTCCACAAAGCGGGTAACCAGCGAACTGGTAGGAACCCATCCCTGGGTATCACATACTACCTGGTAAGATTTTTAAGGACTTTTAACTGTAGTTCTAGGGTGAGACTAATTTAACAAAAAATATTTTTCACATTTACAATATATCACAGAGAATGTTTTAAAAGTTGATAGTTAATTTTATATTGAAAGTATATTATGGGTGATATTGATTTGTCTGCTTTTGCCATTTTTGTTTAATGTCCATATATTTATTAATATATTACAAAGATCAATATGGTTTAAATCTGAATTCCTGAGATATATTCCCTGGCAATCACTCACTATTATGGAAATATTGGTCAATATAAGTCCAGGTAGTCCAGGTTTAATAATCAATGCAAAAATTAGACTGAATGAAGCATGTGTTTTGTTGTTCTCTTTATTTTCTGTTTTAGTTCTCCTCTCCCCTTTTTTTCTTACCTTCTTTTTCTTTCTCTTGTTTCATTTATTAAAGCAAATGTATCGGCAGTCAATCAATTGCTTCCTTGTTTCATACTGGTCAGATGCTCTTCAGTTGCTACTTCATTCTTGTTTCACACAATTTTCAGTGCAACAGTGCTTCCAAAAGAAAGTTTAGTTAGGTTTCTCTTGCATCAAATATAAACGGATAAAAAGCTGCTTTAAATTCCATAAAAGCCGCTTTAAACATTCCATACTCCACCAGTTACAGTTTATGAATATGGAAATGTGATGTGCCATGTGTTCTAAAGAAAATTAGAAGCTGAATCAAACAAAAAATAAAAATACTTTTTGAAGCTAACAGCTGCTAATGAAAATTCTTGCCTTTCAGATACTGTACTGGACACTTTTCCTAACCAGTTGATGACTCCATTGGAATATCTGAGTCTTATAGATACAGCTGCCTACATAGACACCAGCTATGCACCACTGATGAAACCAGAGAGAAAAGTGGATGTCATTATACATTTGAATTATTCTTCAGGCTCACAAACAGCAGTGAGATGACTTACAATTAAGTGTTGTTTTTGTGTCATTAGTTTGTGTTTTACACTTGCAGAATTCTACAGAAAAGAATTCTGAGAGGTCACATGCATGTCCGTATACAGTATGTGCTTTTGCTTTGTCTGAGAATGCTAGCATTAAATGGGCTTCAAAGGATGGTGCCATTCCCTCTGGGAATAAACATACACAATTGAATTTTCACTCATATTAAACACCATTATTGTAGTACTGGCAACAAGAAAACCCTCTTTTGAAATCTTAGAGATTATTTATGGAGGTCACAAAACTGGGTAGAAAATGATTTGTTCTCACCTCCATAACAGTGTCTTCTCTCCCCAATTTGCCTGGCCAAAGTTTTTGGTAAAGTGATTAACTGAGCTGTGGTGGCACAGTGATTAGAATGCTGTACTGCAGGTTAACTCACTGCTCACTCCAGGAGTTCTGCTCACTCACAACCTTGAGTTCTGAATGGCTCAAGGTTGACTCAGCCTTCTATCCTTCTGAGGTTGGTAAAATAAGGACCCAGATTGTTGGGGCAATATGCTGACTCTGTAAACTGCATAGAGTGGGCTGTAAAACAGTATATGTCTAAGTGATATTGTTACTGCTAACAGTCCAGAGCTGAAATTAGCAGGGACATTCACTGCTTAGCTTAGGTGCTAATCCTAGTATGTAGTGCACGTTACAAATATGCAGGTTTTTATTGATGGTCATCTTTAAGTGAGCAAAACACGAGGCATTGTAAAATTCAGTGAAAATACCAAAGTCTCTTAAGAAGATGATATGTTTGAAGCACACAACGCTAAGTTATGGAGCACACAGTTGGGAAATTATAGGAAGTTGTTCCAGTGCCACCCTATACTTAAGTATATCTTAAATGCACGAAATCCTGAGACTCCATCTACGCACATCCAGTACTGATCAGTTCTGATTACAAGATTCAGGTTATTCAGGAACAATAGTCTACCTCTGGGTAAATATCTAGCCTAAATATCCCAAGCAAAGAAATATTCTTCTATTTTTGCCTTAAGGGGCCAATGAAGTTCTCCTGTACATGACTTAGGTGATGTATGAAAAGCAATTTGAACATTGTAAGGACCAAATTCAGAATCCAGTCTAAATCAAGACCCAGTTTAGAATCATAGACATGATTCTGTTAATTACAATAATAGAATTAGTTTATGGTAAAGTAGAATTAGTCCATCTGGTCTTATTTCTTGTCTGATCTACTTTGCATAGCTAACATTAATCTAGCAAGTCTGAAAATACTTATTTTCTCCATTCCCTTTCCAGCCCCCAAACTAGGAGGATCTCTCTGCTAAGCCACTTGCTTTGCCCACATTCCTGCTATAGGCTAAACTGTCTTTTATGCAACTGTTCCCTCAGTTGTGTCTTGTTACCATATCTCCCAAGGCCATTCCCATATACCATTATACAGGCTCAGTGGAACCATGTTCATTTACCCAGACACATTATTTGTGCACAGATAAGTTGAATTGTATGCCATGAGGGTTATCCTTAACTAATAGATCCCTATTAAGTCTTTTGGCAGGTGTAAGAAATCAGGAACCAGGGTTGTTCAACTGGGTACAAGATTATTCCATGCTATCTCTAAACAAGAATCTGTACTGCTAACTATTAAGGCAAATTGGCAATAGATAAGAGTCAACTAAATTTAAGGATGGTTGGACTTAGATCTCTTGTTGGCACAAAGGAACTCCACATTGATGATGCGCTTGATCCTCTCTCTTGGGCTCAACCAAGTCATCTCCTACAACTTCCCTCAATTTCATAGGGAGAAATGAATTAGAGTAAAAGATCAAGAAATAAGCTGCATCAATCAAGAAAGAAATCTGACTATTATTACTGCAACTTATTATTCTTATTATTCTTATTATTTTCTTTGTCCTGATAATCTAGCCTTTAAATGAAGCTTCCAAATACTTTGCAAAGCAAGGGATTCCTTTCCCCAAAATAGATCTGAGTAGGGAAAAGAATCTGAAGGAGTGTTACGTTTTTGAAGATGCTACAGATTCCAAAGCACCTATTGTGGTTTTTTTCCCACTAATAAATGATACCTTCAAGAAATACAAAGCACCAGGTAAGTTCCTTGCTCCCTTAACAGACCTAACAATTTTTTCCACAGGTAAATATTCATCATTTGGTTAACTAAACCCTCTACTACACTTGTGCTACCAGTATTACAAATCAGTACGTTTGGAAATTTACACAAGCCTATATTACTCATAATCCTCCTGCTAAGTTACCCTTCATTTTCTCAATTTAGATATGGTATCTCTTTATTTAAAAAAAAATATCTTGTTAGTTGTCCCAAAGATGATTTTCAAATGGCAACTGGACTCTAGTTTTTTCCTGAAGATGTTTTGCTTCTCACCCAAGAAGCTTCTTGTCAGTTGTACAGCCTTGGAGTAGTCAAGAAGATATCAAACTATTTCAATTATATTAAGTCAGTAGTGAATAGTCTGGAGTTCCAGGGATATAATATATGGGATTACAATTCTGGATTTGGTACAAAGGAGGCTTGGGAAATTTGTCCCCAAATTGTACTGCTTAATAGGATAGTGGAGGGAAGTCATTAAATTAAATTAAATTAAGGATTTGTCCCATATCTTTCTCCTGGCCCTTTCTACTTCTTGAATGCAATCCCTAGCACAACATTCAAAGGCTGCTGCCCCCCTCCCCTCCCCCTGCAAAGTTAAGTTTCTTATATTAAATAGATCTAATATTATGGGCATTATCATGCCTTTGAAGTGCACGTCTTTCCTTCCTCTCCAACATTCATTATGACTTGTTTTAGTATCTTCAGCCTTTGCATCATTAGGGTGCTACTTCATCCCACAACAAACAGGAAATTAGGAAGAATGGAAATTCCTGTTTGTTTGTGGGATGGAATAGCACCCTAATGATGCAAAGGCTGAACTTAGGGAAATATATGCTTTGCAGCTTGACAGCTGAATGTCAGCAGGCTTCCTTCTCAGCAGAGACCTCACTATTCCTGCCATTCTACTGTAATGGATGGATAGTGGAGCCAAAGTTATTCTATTCCAGTGGGGGGAAATTGTGGTCCTTGAGATATTTCCAAACTTAACTCAGCTACAACTTCTATTTGGAATTGATGAGAGTGTGTATTTTGTGATTTGCTTTTTTTCCTACTCAAATATGGCTAATGGTGGAATATGGTGGAAGCTGTAATTCAGAAAGCCACAGGTTCCCCATCTCTGATGTAATCCAGAGGCAGAAGGTTTAGATCAGACCAACTCTTGTGACAGACAACCATAACATGATATTGATTTGCTTCTATAATAGGGATAGCAGCACTAATAAAAAGATACGGACTTTGTTGTGTAGATTTTGAGCAAATAATATATTTAATGATAAATGGTGTTTTGCAGGTATAAAACGTGGTCCCACTGAACTGAAGCAAGGTGAAGTTGATGTAGCTAGTCCTTTTTCTCAATATGCAGTGCAAAACTTTCAATACACTGAGGAGAATTTTGATAAGTTAATAGAGCTAACTAGTTACAATATTCAGAATAACAAAAACTCAATCCTTCAAGCTTTACAAAGAGCAATAGAGAGAGAAAAGCCTCAGACAAAATAGACATCTTTTCAAATACGACTGCAAGACTGCTGAACCAACTGTTGCAATTTATGTGGATTAATTTATCATTAATGGCTATGTCAGTTTATTATATGTTAAATTCATAATATATTTTGGTTATGACATTATATTAATACTATGTAGAACAACAGAGTTGGAAGGGATCTTGGAGGTCTTGTAGTCCAACCCCCTGCTTAGGCATGAAACCCTACACCACTTCAGACAAATGGTTATCTAATTTCTTCTTTAAAACTTCCAGTGTTGGAGCATTCACAACCTCTGGAGGCAAGTTGTTCCACTGATTAATTGTTCTAACTGTTGGGTAATATCTCCTTAGTTCTAAGTTGCTTTTTTCCTTGATTAGTTTCCACCCTTTGCTTCTTGTCCTGCCTCAGGTGCTTTGGAGAATAGTTTGACTCCCTTTTCTTTGTGGCATCCTCTGAGATATCGGAACATTGCTATCATATCACCCCTAGTCATTCTTTTCATAAGACTAAACATATCCAGTTCCAGCAACCTTTATATGTTTTAGCCTCCAGTCCCCTAATAATCTTCGTTGCTCTTCTCTGCACTCTTTCTAGAGTCTTCACATCCTTTTTACATTGTGATGACCAAAACTGGATGCAGTATTCCTAGTCTGGCCTTAGCAAGGCATTATAAAGTGGTATTAACAGTTCACATGATCTTGATTCTATCCCTATGTTTAAGCAACCTAGAACTGTGTTGGCTTTTTTGGCAGCTGCAGGACTCATATTTAGCCAACTGCTGGCTCATATTTAAGCAATTGTCTTCTAGGACTCCAAGATCCCTCTCAGAGTCAACACTATTGTACCACATATACTGTACCTGTGCGTTTTGTTTTTCTTGCCTAAATGTAGAACCTTACTTTTTTCACCATTGAATTTCATTTTGTTAGACAGCACCCAATGTTCAAACCTGTCAAGATCCTTCTGAATCTGTTTTAGTAGATCTTGGGAGCGCTTGATCTGTATAGTAACATCTGAATTTTAGAAAGTTTTCCCAGGAATATTCATTGAACAGTCATTTTTTTAAGACATCAAACAAAATGTGCCTTAAGTGATGTGATTCACAATTATAAACTTTGCTTCCATCATGTGTATGTTAGACCTTTATTATTCTTGATATTATTATTTGGATTGTTATTGCTGTGGCTACAGGTTATTATATCTCTAATTTATTGTGTAATAAATATAATAAGTATATTATGTATTTTAATACCCAATATTCTCTGACCAGTTTACAAATAGTTTGTTTTGAAAATCAGTGAAAGATAAAAGCAATATGATAGCATAACTCTTTTCCCTTTGTTCTCAATAAATAAACTAAGCAGAAAATATGTTGCAACTGGAAGCTATATTTTAAGAGGGAACTTGGCCCTTGGGCCTCCAAAGAGGTTGGCATCATCTAAGCCATCTAAGCAAACATGAACAAAAGAGGTTGGGGGATTAATACTTTATATCAGTGTAAAAATAAACTTTAAAACTTGCATGGCAAGAGGAGCAAGAATTGCCAGTTCTTGACAAAGAAGAAGAAAAGCAACTTAATTTAATCTGAAATATTGGTATGGATAATTAAGGCATTATGAAAGAAGAAAAGATTCAGGGTAGGAAAGCAACATTCTGGAAATGTCAAATGAATTTAAATTGTGAGAATTAGATAAAAGATACAAGGGAAAATCCTGTAGTGGGGGTGGGATTGATTGGGGCTTATTGGATTTTTTGGTCTCTTTTCTGAAAAATAGTTTTTGTTAACATTGTCCTTCAATGATATTAGATTACCTCCAAACTCAGTTTGATCAGGTTTACTAGACCATCAACACATTTGCAAAGTAAACAGCATTTTCAATATTTGTTTGGGGAGTGGGGTGGAGAAGGGAGAAGCCAGAGAGCTCCATCAATCACCGAGGAGCTCCGGGAGATGAAGCGCCAGACAAGACATCTGGAGCGCCGTTGGGGAGCCAGTAACTCCTAATCTGACCAAACACTATTAAGAGCCTTCATTAGGACTTATTTAGTGGCGATAAGGGCAGCGACGTGTTCACACTTCTCTGTTCTTATTGCATCTGCTGATTGCCGCCAAGCCACCTTGTTTAAGGTGACCTGTTCCCTTCTCAATCTGGGAACGAGGGATGAACCTTTGCAAGGGCGTGCTAAGGAATTTAGACAATATCTGTCAGAGAAAGTCACTCAGATCCGGACAGATCTAAACTCCAACTGGGCAAGCGCCCAGTTGCTGGGGGCAGGTCTTAGTCCAATTATATGGGACGAGTTTGATCTGGTTGGCCCTGAGGAAGTGGACAAGGCCATGGCAGATATAAGCACCTCCTCCTGCTCATTAGATCTGCCCCCCTCCTGCTGGTTTCAATCAGTCAAGAGGGGACACGAGGCTGGTTCCAGGCAGTTATAAATGCATCTTTGAGAGAGGGGTTCTTCCCTCCTGCCTTGAAGGAGGCGGTGGTGAGACCCCTCCTTAAGAAGCCTGCCTTGGATCCAGCTGAATTAAAGAACTTTCATCCAGTCTCCAATCTTTCCTTTTTAGGTTGGTGGCGCTACAGTTCCATGAATTCTTGGAAGAAGCAGGTTATCAGGACCCCTTTCAATCTGGCTTGGTCGTGTTGGTCAATGATATCTGGTGAGCCCGGGATAGGGGTTATTCCTCTATCCTGGTGCTACTTGACCTCTCAGTGGTGTTTGATACCATTGACCATGGTATCCTTTTGCAGCAGCTCAGGGGGTTGGGAGTCACCATGCTTTGGTGGTTCTCCTCCTACCTAGGGATGGGTTTCTCCCAGTTCGCTGGTTACCCGCTTCGTGGACGCGCTGCCAGATCGGCTGTCAAAAGTGTGCCACGTGGGATCGCGTTCAAAAACTTCATGGTATTCTGCAAATACTCTTACCCAACAGCTGT
>JANHGC010003938.1:87284-99026 GCA_027560395.1 Boaedon fuliginosus | reverse complement strand
GTGCGGAATAGATTCTATCATGGGATCTTTTGACCCTGAGCAGGCCACTCCCAAGTGTTAGAAAAATGGTATAAGCCCAAAATGCACACTGTAAATGTTCTAGAAATAGTTGGATTATTTTGGATCACTTCTTGAATATTTGGAGTAACTAATTCTAGGGTAAGACCACTTTAGAGGCATTCAGAAAACAGCTCTTCTGAGGATAGAATGGTTCATTTTGGGATCTTTCTGATGGAATATTCCACAAGTTACCTTCACAGATGTGTCAGAATCACTGTTTATATTTCAAAGTAGTTGTAGTATCAGTAAAAAGCCAGAGAGACTAATGCCTTTGTGTGCACATGCAATTATGTTCTTGGGTACAGTAGTGCTGCATGAGCAAGGTACCGCTTTCCCTAAATTCTGCCAATTTCTTCCTTCTATTTTGGACTCCAGGACCACATTCTGGTGGTTCTGAGCAATCCTTCAATATACTGTTATGGATTTTTAGAGTAAGAGGGTGTAATTCTCGCTATGTTACTTTCGGATCACAGTTGCTATCTTATCTTTCTATTTATGCCTGTGTGTTTGCATCATTTTATTTTTTTTATGTCAGACAACTTGGATCAGTTGTTTTTTATTTAAAGGGAATCAGCTAGATAAAGAGAAGGAGCAAAGATAAGGCATATCTGATTGAAGATTGGGATCTGAAGATTCATTTCCTGCCTTCTCATCATTCTTTAAGTGAAATGTGTATGGTTTTTTTTCTCATTTTACGTCATGTAGATTTCAACCTATGCTTCAAGCATTGTATTCTGCACCACATCCATACCTTGTGTTCTGTACTATAAATATTGAATGGAAGTAGGTACATTGATAGTTTGGAAAGCATCTTATATGTCATCTTAGCACAATCTCATGTTTTGGAGTACAAATCTTGGGTTTGAAAGTGGAATCTGAATTACCAGTCTTCATGCTTTAGTATATCCTATTTCTTGGAGAACATTGCAGGGTATGTCAAATTTTCAACTTTAAATTTCCAAACATTAGGGTGGACAAAAGTTGTGACATGCCCTGGGGATTGTAAAGTAATTTGGTTACTTTAATATAGGTAATTTAGATATGCCTGGTAAGTAACTACATAAATATCATAACTTTTTAACTTTCATTTGTTTCATGAGCCTGATAGACCATGTACAGTTTGGAAAAACTCCATAATGCTTTGGTTTGTACATTATTGCCTTAGAGAGGTAGTGAATGGGCCAATAAACAGCCTGAGGCTTATGAGATAAGAGCATTGTGCAACAGCTTATATTTATTTACTTCTACTATATTTATATCTTGTTTGTTGCATCTGGTGCACTTCAAGAAAACAGGGGATGCACAAGGAAGATCCCTCTCTGCAGTCTCTGCATCTCTGGGTACATTAGAGGAAGCCCCATGGGCTGTTGCCATCAGTGTTGATAATATTAGTCATTGGTTTGATATTGACCATGCATTGCATTCTCTTTGTTTCTCTAATATTTGTCATGGGAATTGACAAAGTTGGGAGTATGTTTAGTTTGGAGAAGATGCAAGGAAGGCATGGTAGGGTTGCTGACTATAAATATTTAAATATAAATAAACGATCTTATCCAGCAGATTTTCAGCATGTAGGAAGGAAATGATTTATACAGCTTTTGAAAATCTTTCCAAAGGTCAATTACCTTTATACCTTGCTTTGTAACTTTGTTTATATCTGGATGCCGTTATTTTTGAAATAAGGTACTGTTCTTTGTGGCTTTTTAGGCAATTCTGTGGGGCTAGCTCTTTATAATTAAAATCCAGTATGTTCCAAGGTTTCTAACTGCTCAGTTGTTTCCTCAGACATTTACACTGATTTGCACTAAATCCAACAGAGTGCATATTTTGTCCAGATTGGAAAGGAACTACACCAGGGTTTGTTCAATGTGAGTTAGCTCAGTGCTCCCAGGATGGGAATCGTCCATCATAACTACTACTCAAAATAAGAGTTTAGTTTTGAAATTTTATGCTATGAAAAACCCATAACCATCTCTTTGTTCTTTGTAGTTTCTGTGTTTCATGTTAGTAAATATTCACACACTATTTAATTTTTTATGTTTGTAATTGCATTACTTTATTTCTTTTGTTAACAGTAGTTTGATTTATCTGATGATAGTTAAAATCAGTGATGATATTCTAACCCGTTAGCATAATTGCTAGGTTGTGCTCAAACGGAAAGAATATCAGCTCTGACTCCGTCCATCTGCCCCATTCCAGCAGCACCAGCTGAGCAAGGTATGCTCTGAGGCGGCACGTAGACTCCGCAATCTCACGACCAGTTAAAACTGGCCGCCAGGCCACGCGCTGCCGAATCTACCCCCCCCATTGCCTCGCAAGCAGCATGTTATAATTGGCTGTGAGATCGTGGAGGCCATGTGCCGCCTCAGCATACCTTGCTCAGCTGGTGCTGCTGGAACAGGGCAGATGGACGGGGTCAGCACTGATATTTTTTCCAGTTGAGCGCAACCTAGCAATTATGCGAACCGGTTAGAATATCATCACTGGTTAAAATCCATTGCAGCTTTGAAGGACTATGGATAGCATACAACAACAAATATCAGCCTAAACAAAAAAAGAGAAAGGATAAAGGACATCACAATAAATCTCCATCAGAAACAAAGGATAAAACCCCAGAGAGGTCCATGATAATCACATTTAAAGTTACTGTAGGTGTTATCTAATGCAGATAACTTTTGTGGCTTTGTAGATCAGAGGGGGGGGAGGGAAGAGGGATAGTTTTGCACAAGTGGCAGGCGAGCGCATGGGCACAGCTCCATTTGGGCAAGCAGTGAACACATGCGCCTGCCGTTCACACAAATGAAGTTGCACATGCACACTCGCCCATCACTGCATGTGCAAGTGAAGCTACACATGCTCGCTCACACGCTGCTTCCTCAGCCTGGTTCTGAATGGGCCATGGCTCAGTAATGGGCTGCAACCTGGAGGTTGGGAACGCCTGATTTAGTCCAACCCATGTTCAGTGTGGTATTCAATACAGCAGTGTGTCTTAAACCTTTTGCTCTCAGAACTCCTTCCCACTTTTAAAACTAATGGAGGGTCACAAGAGTCTTTGGGTTATATTTATGAATATTTGTCACATTAAAAATTAAAACTGAACATATGTAGAATATTTATTAAATCATGTAAAAATGATATTAAACTCATTGGATATTAACATATGTAAAATATTTTTCATGAGAAGTATTCCATATGTTACATTTTTAACAAATATAAAATAATGAGAAGAGTGACATTGTTTAAAATTTTGATTTCAGAGAGCCCTGAGGGTCTTGGAGGACCTCCAGGGTTCGTCAGACCACACTTTAAGAAACATTGTGCTAGAGCATATTTGACAGATGCACATAGTCTCTGGAGACCTCAAGTACGATGAACTCTCCGTGTTACGTGGCAGCTGGTTTCACTGGCTGATGACTTGTAAAGTCCGAATGTTTTTCTGATATCTAGCTTGAACTTCCTTGTATTTTTGATTCTTTGGTTTTGGTCCTGCCTTCTGGAGCAGTAGATGTAAATCCACTCACTTTTCAGCCTTTCATTTATTTGAAGTCTTTGGTCATATCTCCCCTTAATTGTCTTTTCTGTAGGCTAAACAAACTCCTATCCTTTAACTGTTCTTCACAGAGTTTGAATTCCAAATAGTTCACCATCTTGGTAATCCTTCTTTCAGCTTTTTTGTATCTGTCATGGTCTTTTTTGAAAAGTGATGCCCAGATCAAGATGTCATAGTCAAATAGGGTCTGACCATTACAAACTAGAAAAGAAAACAATATTTCCTTTGATCTGGATTTCATGTTTCTCTTATGTGATTCCAAGACAGCATTTGTCTTTTTAGCAGGCACATTACATTTCTAGTTTATGTTTTTTTGGATGACAAGGACACCCAGATCTTTTTCACAGGTACTATTGCCAAAGTAGGTCCTTCCCCCATCCCCCCATCCTGTACTTGTGTCTTACATCAGCTGCCATGTCAAAAGCACTTTTGCAAATATAGCCTGATGAATAAACACTCATGGCCACCCACCTCATATTCCAAATCGCTTCATCTAGCCTAAAAGCAGTGCCTCCTGGCAATATTCTGCTTCCCTCAGGATGTGTCTAATCCTCTAATCACTCCTGGGAAATACAGGCCAGCTGGTTGACAATGAAGTGTCCATTAAACATTAACGTTCAGTTGATAATTCTTCAGCCTGTCTTCTGTCTTCTGTCCACCCAAGGAAAAAAAAGGAAGTACAGTGCAGTAGCGGAGCACATTGATTGCATATGGAAGATCCATCCTCTATTCCAAAAGGCTCTGTGCTGGAATTCCTAGATTGTGGTTGTTGCTCTGAATAGCAATTCTATGCTGGGTGGATCTACTATATATGATAGCATCTAGTGTTGTATATCATTATGCATTAGAAACTCTCATGCCTACTTTCCCACCTTTTCCCCAACTTTCCCACAAGGCCACACACAACCGGATAGTTAATTGTCCAAAATGATAAAGCTGTAAATGCATTTATTCTTGAAAGGAAAAACAGAATTATATTCCCAGTCGAGACTCAAAGAAATAAAAGCATAAGGTAAAGCAAAGACAGTTTTTTCAGAAAGAAAAAGACAGTAATTTATTAATTTTAGCACTGTGCTATGTTGAGGTGGGCCTTAAATGTTGGAGCTCCTGGCCTCCATCTGACCATGCAAAATCTCCTCAGTTCTGATTACAAAAGTCACTCTATGTATCCCTGAATGCACTATTTCATCCAAGGGGCAGCCAAGCACTACGTTCCACACAGAGTCTGGCTAAGTGATTGGGCCTTTCCTTCAATTTGTGTATTTCTGAAAACAGCATTGGCAGTACTGGAATATGCTTTTTCTCACCACTGGAACTTGTCTTTTGAGCATCAAATGTAATAGGTGCCTCATCATGTATTCTTCACCCCATATGAAGCCAGTGCACAGGTTACAGGAATGACATCCAATTAGCTTTGTATTTTGAAGAACTATTTGGAGAAGAACAAGACTTGAAGAAATTGGCAAAACGGGTTAGTAGAGCCTGATGGATGATGAGGGTGTAGCAAACATGGTAGATAAAGAGAGAGCACAACATTTCCAGGTGGTTAATATGGTGCACAATATGTAGAAGAATTGGAAAGAGGGAATTATTTACACATGCATTACCGAAATAAAATGTTTTGAACTTGGAGGCTACCCATTTAACTTGCATGTTTGAGCTTTGAATCTTTTTCATCTTTATTTTATATCCTCAGTCATCCTACTCCAAGTAACTTTTTTTGTCAAATTCCTGTTTGCTACTTTTGTCTTCAATATGGCATACACTTTATTTTTAATATCTTCTTTTTTTTACTTTCCCATTTTCAAGAATGCAGCTCTGTTCTGAGTGTTCATCCTGGAATTAAAAAGTGGAGCAAAGTTTGCTATAATCAAGCATAGCTTTCCCAGGTTATGCAATTGTATTAGATTTGTATTATTGTCGTAGGAGAAGGTTTTGTTGGGAAAAAGAACAACAACTGGAAGGAACCAGATTGGGAAATGAAATTATGGTCAGAGATAAATTTTTATTTCTATACAGTTAACTAATTAGTATTTTCTTCTCAGCCACCAAATCTGATTTCAACTGTCTGGGTCAGTATTCTGTAAAATAACCTCAAAATGATACACTTAGATTACATTAAACTTTACATAAATTTTTATCTGTAGTACATTCTGTTGGGTAGTTTTATGAAATATAACTCTGGCTATTTTACCTTTTTTACCAATAAGAAATTTTGTGATTATTTAACCCAATACATTTATTATTATTATTTTATAAGTTACATTTTTATGCTGCCCAACTCCCAAAGGACTCTGGGCAGCTTACAAGAGATAGCAATAGCACTCAGATGTTATATACTGCTTATCAGAGCTTTAAACACTCCCCAAGCAGTTACAGAGTCAGCATATTGCCCGCAAGCAACCTGGGTCCTCATTTCTTAATGCACATGCTTTTTGAGACTTATAGTTGACTTCATTGGCTGTGTGATCTGGTGGCCTGAAGCTAGAAATGCCACATTGCAAGCTTAGCATACCGTGCATTATGATATCTGTAATGAACGAAGAACAAAGCAAAATTAACACACCCTATGAACTATGCCATTATACACAGGTAGACCTCAACTTACATATGTTTGTTTAAGGACGATTGAAAAGCATGACTGCCTTGGACAAAGTGCTTAACAACTTGAACTTGCACTTATAATTGTAGCATCATCTCCACAGCCATGTTATTGTACTTAGAGTGCTTGGCAACGAGCTTGCATTTATGACTGGTTGCAGCATCTTGCGATCACTTGATCACTGTTTGCTAAATGACTGTGCTAAAATCATCCTAAAATCAAGTCCAGTCACGTGATGGTTCAATTTATCACCATACTGACTTACGACTGAAATTCCAAACCCAATTGTCATAATAAATCAAGGACTACCTGTATATAGAATGGTTGAAATGGCATTTTCAGATTGCAAATGGAAGGAACTATGCTTGTGACTGCTGCTACTGTGACTTTCTGCTTATAGTAGCAGAATAATGCAGTTGTCTACTTTCTGAACCATAAGGTATATACTTTTTCAGTGTTTCAGGTGTCTCTTGCACTGTTCAAAGAGCTTGCTGTTTTAAATGAACATAAACCTCTTTGGAGTCAAGATCAACTATTAAGTAGCTAAATGGAGATTTCCATATAATGTTTTTGGCAGTAAAACAGAAGTGGTTTGTAGTTATCATCTTCCAGGTTATTGCTGTTGTTTAACTTCCCAGTCTAGTCTTTAGCCCTGAATATTCCTCATGGTCTTTCATCCACATAGTTACTAGGTTTGATTCTGCTTAGGTTTCTTACATCCATCCAAGGTCAGCTACTGCTGCACCTTGCACATCAATACAGTAGGAAAGCTGTAATTTATCCAGAACCACCCGAACACTAGCATTAGACATTTAGTATTAAGTATTTTGGAAGGAAACCTAAGAGATGTCCATGTTAGCTAAAATCATGTATATACCCAGCCATGGTTTGTTTTTACTGTGGCTTCTTGAATGCCAAACTTCATTATGGCTTATGTAATCCATAATCAACCCAAAAGGGTATCTCATATCCTGTTGTGAGATGAATCCAGTTGTACTTCTTACTAGTAAATTTTTTCAGAATCTGTTCCTGACTGTTCCTTTCCTTCACCATCTTTCTTTTTTTGTTACCCTAGGCCTATGAACTTTCCACCCTTACGGGCACTCAAGTGTTGCTACTTGTGGCCAGTGAGACAGGGCACGTCTACACTTTTGCCACACGGAAACTGCAGCCAATGATCACCAGCGAGACGGGGAAGGCGCTGATCCAGACATGCTTGAATTCTCCTGACTCCCCTCCTCGGTCGGACCCAACCAGCGATCAGCGCATGAGTGCTACGGGCTTTGAGGAAACGGACCTTACGTATCAGGTGTCTGAGTCAGACAGCAGTGGAGAAACGAAGGTATCCCCAGTTTCTAGCTTATCTTGTCAGTCTTTGGAGAGAGAAAGAGCTACTGGCATTGTTGCTCTCTGCATGTGCTTCAATGCAGTAGACCTATGTGTTGAAAGATTAATTGCAATGAGCAGACTGTTTCCTTCATTGCATTTTGCACCAATGAAGTCTAGCAGTGTTGTAGGAGGTAATTCCCATAACTTAATCTTGCAAGGTTAACTTTAGAAGGAAAAAAATGAGGTGCTCTGTGAGATGCAGTAGATTGGGAGCTGTCAGGACCTGAATTCTGCTGTTGGGCTTTGATTTTGGGAGCAGCAACGCCCCCTTGATCCCCAGCAATCCTCTCTGTGCACATGTTACACAGCTTCAGTAAAGTTTGGCAGGGAGAAAGGCTGAAGCCGACTGACAGGGCTTTGATTGCTCAGACTTATCTAGTGTTACTTCTCCTGGGAGGCTGTTCTCCCTTCCCCACCATCTTCGCTGGGACTGGAGTAGATGGGCTGGATATCTGCCGAAGTGGGATGGGAACAGCCCGTGCCTTGCCTTCCTCTAATGGCAGCAGGCGTTGGGTGGCTGTGCTGGGCTGGCCAGAATGTAGCAGGTGCTCTTTGCGTTCCTGCTAGGACCTCCTGGAGCAGCTCTGTTTTTGGTTATCTCTGCCTGGGCGTCTCTGTGCTCCCGCTCATTGATAAAAATTGGATTCTGCCTCCATGGCCATATAAGGCCTGGTTTCCTTCCCTGGAGTCCCTGGCTGGGCCCCTCACATTCCTTATAAGCTGCAGCTGTCTCTTGCTTGGTGCTGTTTTGGAAGGGGGCAGGGAGGACAGGGGGAATTGAAACACTTGGCTGAACAGACTATTCCTTCTTTCTCTCTGAGTGTCCAGCCAAATACTCTGCTAGCTTAACTCTTTACTTTCTCCACAGCAACTGGAGCATTACTAGAGAAGTGGGGTACCCAAGGGACATCGTGTATCTGTTAGTGTGTGTGAGGGAGGGAGAGGGAGAGGGAAAGAATACCTGCCTGTCTTGGCAGGAGAGAGCAGTTGTTTTGTTATCTCCAAGATGGAGAAGAGGTATAAGTGCTTTTCTTCAGTACCAGCCTTAAAACATTAGGCGTCTTCAAAATGCTTAAATTATCTCTGTAAATATGTGTCACAAAGTTGTTTGCTACTTAAAAGATGATCCAAGCCTGCTGGTGCCAACAGTCATGTTATCTCACTTTGCAGGCTAAAGAGGCAGTGTTTTGCCAGATCCCACATGATGAATTCTATGTTCTTTGCTATTGCCTCAGAGATTCACCCTTTTTCCCAGTCTTAATTGCTGTGCCCAGCACACTTCTCTATGTACAGATATTCTCATGGGCTGTTACCTGACTGTTAGCAGGAGATGCCAGAGATTGAGCCCGGGAACTCAACCCTCAAGCCAACATCCTTCTCTTCAAACCTGAAAATCTTTTCTTATTCTCGGCAAGCATGTAGGCAGGAGATAGGAAATGAAACTCCTGTAATAGCTTTTCAGATCTCCTACAGTTGTCTGCCTTGGCTTGAGGCAGTCGTCAGTCGTATGAAGCAAATGATTCCTCTAAAACCCAGACCTACTTACATTGCCTCTTGCAACTGTTCAAGGAAGATCCCCATGTTGAGTAAATATAAACTTCATTTTCAGGCTTCTCAACTGGACATCATATAATGTCCTACGGACTGTTTTTTAAGTATGGAGAATATATGTATGAATAATCACTGTAGATTATTTTTTTAGCAGTGATTTTACCATTGTGCATTATTTGCCGGGGGTGGTGGTGTAGCAGCAACCTAATTCTTTTGTTTGTTCTTGAAGCACAGCATTAAAGTAGTTTGTTACAGCCTTGCTGAGAATCTCTGCTTCTTGCATTGCCTTTTTATTGGAGAGGTTTTCAGGTACAGTGCAAGAAAAGAACAGTCTCCTTCCCTAATATCCCAATTTTCTCTATCTTTGTTCAAAGCCCAAACCAGCAACAGAAAATGGATACCTACAGTACCTCTCTGCCTGCCTGCCTCCCTGCCTACCTAAATACTTCGATGTGTTGCCAAGTTTGTGTATTTAAGATCTTTTTCTTTCCCATTTCCATACTGTAATGCTACAGTTTGAACTCCTTCAGTCTCTGTTTCAGATCAACACAGTTTTGGAGCACATATGATAGGTCCAAAAATCCATTTTCCTCCTCGTCTATGATACTTTTTAAACAGAGTTCTTAGGCTCTTATAAGTAAGAACTTACAAACATAGACTTCCATTTAATATGTTTTGTTTCAGTTGGTACTTTACTATGAATGGAGAAATGATTTGTGGTCAGATTTTGGTTCTACTAAATAAGGGGTATAGATTTTATAGTCCCAACAGGAGGCTCGTATTGGAGGAGGCTTCTGGGAAGAAACAACTTGCAGGTATTATTCATAGGTTCCATCCCTTTTGATCGTCAGTCATAATTTGGGGGTGAAGATGGGGGTGAAGAGTCAATTTGAAGAAGAACCAAACAGACCATGCCTTCTGAGGAAGGAGCAATCTGGGAATAGCAAAGAAAATTTCTAAAAAGGTGATGTGTCTTACTTGCAATATGTCTGGTTGATCCATAACTCTCTTTGGGGATAGTGGCTATTAGAAATACAGATGTAACAACTTAAACCGGAACGAGGAACACCCATGTTCCTTCTAAGAACAGGTGGTGGGATTTTATCTTAGTTTATATCATTATGGGCCTGGCCTCTTTCTCCCAGAATCAACCAGTTGGGCAAGAGTGTCCCACTCACCATAGAAACACTTTTCAACTAGGCATATTCTGGCACACAAAACAGCATAGTGACAAAAGCTTGCAATTTGACAACAGGCAGTGCCTGCTACATTATCGAAATTAAAGAGAGAAAGTAGAAAGTGAATGGGAAACTTGAAAACTAACTTGCAGGTTGATTGGATTGGGGGATAAGAATGTGATAGCATATTGTTTCTGTCATGGTCAATATACTTGTTTTAGATTAGGGTGGATAATAGGGCTTTTTTCATATCGTTAAGATAAAATTTACTATCCCTCATTTCTGGTCGTGTGAATGATGATGGCAGTGGTTATTCAGCAGCCTTGATTCCTTTTATCAGTCTTCAAAACCCAGAAAGTTAAAAGATGAGCAAGGAAACCTAGGAGTACTTTGACTTATAGTCATATCTGGACTTTATGAATACTTTATTTCAGTTTTCCTACTGGTAGTTTTTGTTTTATAGAAGACCAGCGATGGGAGATATAATGACCGAAATAATATGATGAAAGTTTCTTCAGATTTCATTCAACACTATTGAGCATGAGGTAGAATACAGCTTCATCGCTGACATTCTTTTTTGCATTTTTAAAATCAGAAATCCCTTTGACCCAAGGCTCAGTGCTGTTGCTTGAGGTGAAAGTGGCTTTGTGGATATGTACCTCATCTGCAAAGGGATGATGAGATGACGAAAACTTTCTCTGATCCTGGAGAAAGCAAATTCCCCACAGTGCCTCTTTAGAGAAAGAGAGGAACAGGTGAGGTACAGACTCTCTTTGTACATTTCTTCACATCTTACTTTTTCCTATTTCTTGCTCATATTTCATGTCCAAATGTACCACTAGCATTACAAGTAGTCCTTGACTTATGACCACAATTGTGTCCAAAATTTATGTTGCCTAAGTGAAACAGTTGTTAAATGAATTTTGCCCCATTTTATAACCTTCCTTGCCAAAGTTAAGTGAATCACTGCAGTTGTTAAGTTAATAACATGGTTCTTAAGTAAATCTGGCTTCCCCGTTGATTTTGAAACCTCGGCTCCTGTTTCTAACTCTGTATGAGTAGACGTTGGGATGACTCTTTTCCCTCCCAGGTCTTAATTCACTTACATGAGATGCTACCAGCTTTAGCTTTCCTGTTGAGAGAAAAATATATTTCTATATTTATTTCCTCCTTCATCTTCATACTATGATGCTGGTGCATCCTATTCTTAGTAGCTGTACCAATGTAGGAGCTGTTTGCGACAGCATAATTGTTTCGAGAGTGTGGAAACTTTGAATACTGATCATTGGGTTGTTTTGCAGTGAGGGGAAAAATATACACATATATACACACCCTAGGAAAGTATCATTGGCCACTTTGTAAGTCTTGGTGTAATCGGGTCTTTTCCCGTGTAGGCTTGAGAATATCAAGGC
>JANHGC010003938.1:73785-84080 GCA_027560395.1 Boaedon fuliginosus | reverse complement strand
CTGGGACTTGAAGTCCACAAGTCTTAAAGTTGTCAAGGTTGGAGACCCCTGCCCGATATTCTTCAAGGGTATCTTCTTCTGCAGATGCAGGCTTTTTTCTCTCAGCACAGCCACAGGCAATTTCTGTGAAGTCTGGGAGGCCACCCTGTTTTGCTATACATGTAGTACTTCATTTACAGCCATTTTAACTGTTTAGTAACTGTTTGAAGTTACAACGGCACTGAACAAAGTGACATATGAACAGCTTTCACATTGATCACCATTGCAGCGTCCCCTTGTTGACATGATCAAAATTTGAATACTTGGCCAGATGGCATGTATTTATGACCGTTGCACTATCCCAGGATCATGTGATTCCCTAATTGTAACCTTCCCAGCTGGCTTCCGATAAGCAAGGTCAGTGGGGAAAGCCAGATCTGCTTAATAACAAAACAATTCACTTACTAAATACAGGGATTCATTTAATTACCGTGGCAAGAAAGGTCGTAAAATGGGGCAACTCCCTTAAATGTCTTGCTTAACAACAGAAATTTTGGGCGCGGTTTTGGTTGTAAATTGAGGAATATCTGTGTTAACTCTCCACTGAAATAGAAGATATGTTTTTGCTAGAAAACACTTGTTGCTATTGGATCTCTTTGGAGTACACCTAAACCTAACTTCCCTTTCAAGAAACCTGAATAGGAAAACATCTGTCCTATTTATTATTTTGTTCAGAATGTATGTCTTATCAATGAATATATTGTTCTATTGCATCCTGGCTGTCTCAAAACCCAGCCACGATTCTCAATTGTATCCCGTTTTTGCTTCTTACTTTTCTGTGGTTGATTGGAATGCTGCTTATTTCACTTTCATTCTACTTCTCAATACCTTTTTGCTTAGAAGAGCTCTCACTTCAACTGGAGTCATCTCCCTCAGGGCTTGGTTGATAGGCCTACTTTGTTTGATCAGATTTTGCCTTCTGACCCGAGCACTTTCTCTCCCCTCTGGGATTCCTGGTTTCTTCAATATGTACATGATATTCTTCTGCGTTTGATGGACAAGGGCTGCTTTAGCCCTTCTAATGCTTTTGGTTGACCATGGGCACAAGGTTTCTAACTCTTTACTCCAGTTTTGTTCCTGTATCTTGGCCATTTCCTATTGTGAAAACTCCTACAATCCAAAAATAAGTCCAGGGTGGTTTTTTAAAGGAATGGTGAGTTTTTGTTACATGGATCCCTAACCTTTCCTCCCTGTCTCCACTTTTGTTTCAAATTGACTACAAATCCCAATCTTGTTTCTTGGTTTGAGGAAGAGAATTCTTCTTTCATTACTTTGAAGCAAAGTCTGTCAACTGCATAAGCGTATACATTCCATAGTTATTCTAAATCCTTTTACGCTATTGTCACGCTTAGCAGGGCATTGCCTCAGGAGTCCTAATTCAGCTTATGGGTACTGGGCAATGGCCTGTGGCTTACTATTCTTTGAAACCTGATCTGATAGCAGCTGGATGCCCATAGTGTTTGCAATTGGTAGCAGCTGCTGCCCTTTAGCTGGGGTGTGCTCAATATATTCTTTTGGACCATTCCATGACCTTGCTAGTTCCACAAGCAATAGAAATTTTGCTGCTTTCTCAAAATACATAATATATCTCTGCTCAGTTTTTACTCAGTGTGAGAAACTTCTGCTGCTAATGTGACTCTCGAGCTCTATCAGACTTTAAATACCACTCCCTCCTGATGGTTTTCCTCCCGATTGTGGGGCAGTAGTAAGCACTGTTTCTACTTCTGGTCTTGACCTCACTGAAGTTGCATTACATCACCTGGGAGCTATGGGTCATCTTTTTAAATAGGATGGTTGATGGTTCTCTGACTACTTTGTTGTTATTAAGCTTTTGTGATAAAGGCTCATGCTTTTGCCACAATTATATCTGCTAAGATTACAGAGCTTGTTGCTCTAACTTGTATTTACACCCTACCAGCAGGTTTCTCAGTGGCCAATGGCCATCTACACTAACTCCAGTATGCTTTTGGTATTTGGTCAGATTTGGAAATAAAGAGGTTTCCCTTTTCTGGATATTAATACAACTGTGGCTTCCCTCCTGCAATTTCTGTTTCCTCTTGCCGGGATGGCAAGGACACCCTATCTTTAGCATAAGGTAACAATTTGGATTACGCTGCAGCCAAAGATCTGCTATTTCTGGGGTTTTTTGTTTCCCCTTTCAGTCCTTCTGCTGTTGAAGTTTTGGCCTTTTCTTCTCCAGTCTGTCCTTTTTCTGGGACAATGCCTTCTGTTTCCTGAAGACGGTGCTTGAAATACTTGGGGGCTCCGCCTTCTGATGGTATTTAATGGATTGCTCATGCCCCCTCCCCTGTACTTTTTTAGATTGCATTGCAAATCTTGACATATTGGTGTGTCTCAAACAAGTTGCATAGCAAGTGGTCGACAGCTGTGGGGTATGTGCAGAATTCAGCCTACACCCTCTCTTAACTGCTGTCAGCAGCACTTCCCCTTGGATATATGGACCATTCCAATCTTTGCAACTTCATTTAATGCATACGCCTCCTTGAAGATTATATTGCCACCTACTGATTGTAATGGGCAAAAGAACCTGAAGCCTTTCCTACTTTTATGGCCAGTGTAATAACAGTAAAATACTTACAAAAGAGATCATTCCACAATATGGCTGCTCTTCCATAATAAGAGTGATGGTGGTCTCTTTAAAAAAAAACATATCCAAAGCTTTGGGGACCAAGAAGAAGCTGCATGCTCCTTATTACCCAGTTTCTAACAGATTGATAGAGAGATCAGCTGACTGTAGAAAGACTCAATTGGCCATATTCTATACTGAAATGGGATTAAATTGGGTAGAGTGCCTGCCATATGCTGTCATACTCATGTAGCCATCAAGCCAAATAATGGATCTCTTTATTGGGTAGGGTCTTCCCACTAGAAGATGTGTACCTTGAGGCTTGTACCTCTCTGCTGGGAAGTTTTTAAAAAATGTTTACTTGCCAGAATTTCACAGCCCAGCCTGTACCCCTCAATTAACCCAATGCATTCAACCAGGTGTTTGGTACTGCTTAAGAGACTCTGATGCAAGACCTTTCTGGAATCAAGGGGAGAAGGTGTTTATACCTTGCTCTGCTTTATCACCAAGACTGTAATAAATGTGCAAAGGAAAGAGGTCTGGTACAATTGGACCCAAGTGAAAAGGATTACCTTACTGGCAGGAAAGATGCAAAGTAAGATGAAGACCAGCAAATCAACCCTAGAAAAAGTTGACCGCCAGGCATTCATTAGTTGTAGAAACAAGAACTCCTGTTGATGCAAAGCCGGCTGTTTTATATACTGTATCCCATATTTTCATCTGCATAGTGACTAATCTATACAACCATAGATCCTGGAAACACCTTAAAAAAATAATAATTAAGCAACAGTGTTATAATTCTGTGTCTAATTTTATTCTTAGTAATTATTGCTACCTTTGATCTTTAAGACATTTGCTTTAATCTGTTAACTTTTTATCATGCAAGCTATTTATTATATTTTTATCCTGCTTTTATTACTTTATAAGTAATTCAAGGTAGTGAAGATACCTAATACTCCTTCCCCTTGACCGGGGAAATGAGGCGGGGTATAAATCTAAGTAAATAAATAAATAAAGTATTAAGTTTAATGAATCTTTTTGTCTGTATACAACTGGAGACATGCTATTCATTCATTCAATTTCTGTAGCTGAGACTCAGCCAGATGACCCTGTGTGGCTTACAATTCTAAAATTACAAAATAATTAAAAATATTAAAACAATAAAAACATTCATAAAATAAACAAGTACAAATAGCAGCCATGATGATTTTTCAACTAATACTAAAGCCAAATAATTGAATCCTTAACACATTCTGAGCCCCAGGCCTGTGTACATAGCCAAGTTTTTAAAACTTTGCAACAGGCAAACAGGGTTGGGGCCATTCTAATTTCCAAGGAGAGAATATTCCATAAGGCAGAAAAAGTCCATATTCTATTTCCTGCCAGTTGATACTCTTTGGCTGATGGGATTGCAGCATGCCCAATCTCGATGGATAGAAACTCTTGGAAAAAGAGTTAGGTAACCCTCAGGTAACCTGGTCCCAAACCATGTAGGGCTTTGATGACAACAAACGCCTTGACTTGCACCTGAAAACACACCAACAACCAGTGTAGTTCATGGAGGAGAGGTGTTGATGTGCCATATAGCTGGCATTATTTATTACCCATGTAATAAATATATAATAATATATTACATTATAATATGTTAATATAATATAAATATGTAACAATATGATACATGATCTAAGCAAACATGGTGATCTCCATGTAATAGCTCTCCTCCAGGTCCAGAATTGCCACATTGTAGATGGTGGAGGACCAGGTTGCACCTGCAACCTATTGAGCCCAGAATATTTTTTGTCTGCAGACTGAGAAAGGTATATACTGTAGCTGTACCATCTGGTTGGAAAGGAACATGCATTCTCAGATATATCACCTCTGATGTGCTCATAAGAAGGAATATAACTAGCAATGACATTTGGAAAACTGGCCTTCTCTACCTTGAAAGAGAAAGATCTTTGAGGATTTTGATAGCTCATAAAACCTTTGATTGAAGGATATACACCGAAGGTAAGAGGGAATCAGCAGGGGAGTGCTTTGGAGTGGAATGGGAGTATTGCAGACTTGCAGGAGACTTTTAGAAATTATCCTAAAATTCTAGAAAAGGTAAATAATTCCTTTTCATTGGGAATTTCAAACCCATACAGCATTGTTGGGCCTATGTCAACACATCATGAGAGGTAGAACTGAATGTCCAGAAGACCAAAAAAACCCCACCCCAAACCCACTGTTAGGTTCAGTTATCAGCTAGAAAACTCAACGCAAGGCTCATTCCCATGACATTGGGATTGAGCTAAATCCTGAACCCTAGGTTGGTTGTGCCAATCGATAGTTAATGTCATTGTACCTCCTACATTTACTTTTGTGTCTTTTCTGCAGTTTTGTTGCTCTCTCTATACTCACCATTCCAGCTTTGTCCCCATATTCACACGACCAATTTGGTTCAAGTCAGTTAGGACCAGATCAGAATGAATGGCTCTAAGGGAGAGAACCTTCTAAAGCCAAAGTAGTGTAAGGGATGAATAGAATATAAAGAACAAGACAGCTGTCATACTGTAACTATGTTTGATATGTAGTTAAAGAGGAAGTCCAATTGCTGATAGTTCAATTGCTGATAGAAGGTGCTGATGATTGAAAAATTGCTAATAGTTAGTGGACTCCATGACAGGATGGAGAAGGAGATAGAGGGGACAACTGGGGTCCAAAACAGATTGGTGGAAATCTGTATAAATACTGTGTATTTTGACGTGTTCAGGTCTCTCTGTTTTATAGGAGATATTTTTTCCCAAGTGCTAAGAAAATAAAGTTTACTATGCAATTCTTGGTCTGGTCTGTGGGTTGTCCAGGTCCAGCAGACCCATTGTCAGATCTAGGCTAGATGCATGCTGCTAGGGCTAGGAGAAATCCTGTGATCCCTCAGGTTAAGAAAGGAAGGGGCCTTGTCATGTGGCTGGTCTGGCTTTGTCCTTAACAATAGGTCTGTCCCTGTGATGAGAAGGAGGCTGCAGCTGAGATAATGGAAAGTTAATTTGCTCAACTATGCACTATTATCACATGCTCATCCTAATTCCATCTACACAGTTCTTGGTGCCAGGGCTGGAGAGGAGCAGAGAGCCAGGCAATTGCTGGCTGGCTGTCCCCTTCTTTCCCCATCCCGCCTTCCCCCTCCTCTATACAGCAGGAAGGGTGTTCTGGATTTGTTGTCTGCCTTTCCTTTTTTAGATGTTAGTTGAGCTGTGAATTCCTTGTTTTTGGCAGTGTATCAGGTCAGGAGCCTGGAGAAGCACATGGGAGTGCCTGCCGGCTGGATCTACATAGTAATGCTGGGAGTTGAGGGGGGGGGGGCTGGCAGCAGCAAGAACACTGACAACATTAATGACAACAAGACATTAACCCTCCCTAGACAGGTTAAGATACTGCAGACTAATATAGATTTCAAACAGAAATAGCTATTATAATCCCAGAAGACAGCATTTTCTTCAGTTTAATACCCCTTAAAACATGACTACGATACGTATAATTTCCCCCAAATAATAGTTTTTTAAAAGAACTTTTTATCAGGACACTAAAGCAGGGCAGTGAGTGAATATATTTCACTATGCAAGTGAAATATGCTTGAATCCCAGTGACTGGAACTCTGTCCTGAAGCTCCAAATCTTTTGATCGGGATTTGGCCAGAGTTGGTTAAAAGATGGGCAACTACATAAATGTTTTAAGTGATAAATTAAACAAACAGAACTAGCCTTCACTCAGAATTAAATAATAAATAAATAAATAATTTAATTTGTATGCCGCCCAATCCCACAAGACTTAGGGCAGTTCACAACTTAATAAATACATACATTGTACAAACAATACATACATCATACAAACATTTTAAATCTCCCTAAAATTACAAATATTGGTGGGTTAATCTAATTCGGCTCACCGGAACAACCAGGCCTTAAGTGCTTTGCAGAAGGTTTGCAGTTCTGGGACACTCGGGAGCTCTGGTGGTAAATTGTTCCAGAGGGTGGGGGCCGCTGCGGAGAAGGCCCTCCTCTGTGGAATTGCCAGGCGACATTGTCTGGCTGACCTCACGGGGTGCTGGGAGGCAAATGGTGGCAGGAGGCGATCTCTAAGACAACCCAGTCCAATGCCATGTAAGGCTTTAAAGGTGATAACCAGCACTTTGAATTGGACCCGGAAGCCTACTGGGAGCCAGTGCAAGTTGCGCAAGAGTGGTGTGACATAGGAGTATCGAGGAACCCCCATGACTACTCGCGCAGCCACATTCTAGACCAGTTGAAGCTTCCAAATACTTTTCAGGGGCAGCCCCAAGTAGAGCACATTGCAGTAATCTAACCATGAGGTGATGAGGACATGAGTGACTGTGAGTAATGCTTCTCAGTCCAGAAAGTGACGCAATTGGTGCACCAAGCGAACCTAGGCAAAGGTCCCCCTGGCTACAGCCTTCAGAAGATCTTCTAATTTTAGCTGTAGATCCAGAAGGACCTCCAAATCGTGAACCCTCTCAGAGGGCATCAACACCTCCCCCTCTATTTCCAACAATGTCAAATGTTGGATGGTCCAAGAAGTAGGGACTCAAAGCCACTCGGTCTTGTCAGGGTTGAGCTTGAGCCTGTTGGTCCCCATACAGACCTTCACAGCCCTCAGGCACTGGGATATCACTTCGACAGCATCATTGGGTTAGTTCGGGGAGGAGATGAACAGTTGAGTATCATCAGCATACTGATCATACTGCACCCCGAACCCTCGAATGATCTCACCTAGCGGTTTCATATAGATGTTGAATAGGAGGGGAAGAGGATCGAACCCTGAGGGACCCTGCAAGCCAGGGGCCTCGGGCTCGACCTTTGCCTCCCTATCAACACCGTCTGCAGACAGTCCGATAGGTAGGAGGAGAACCACCGAAGCAGTGTGCCTATAATTAACCCATTATATTTTTAATGTAAGCAGATGGTTATTTTTACTCATAAGGGGACATCAGATACTTTTGTTATTATAAGGTAGTTGAAAGTGTGATTTGAACCTAGAACACTAGGCAAACAAACTTGCAGAGAGGGGAAACTTAATGTATTTTGAGTACAAAGAAAACACTGGTGCCTCCTGTCCAGCCTTTGCTATATGGAAACATCACTGCCCTTCCAATAGTCCATTTCCATGCAGACAATAGTTTGGCAATCCCTGTGTTTCAAAATTATATATTTAATTAGATTTTGAAAGAAAATGTAATTAAATATATAATTTAATCTTATTTTTATATCTGTTTAGAATCAGATTTGGAAGAGGCCATTGAGACCATCAATGGGGGATATGAGATGAACTGAATGCCTCCATTTTAATATAAATGCTGGATATCTTTCTTATTGGCTCCTTCTCTGACTTTGATCTGGATTCCAGGCTTGAGTAACCATAGTTTTCAATATTGAATGATTCCATAACTGTGGTGTAGATCTGGGAAAGCTATAGAATTCACTTTCTCCAGGATAAAAGTGGCTTGTTCCAAGTGATTTCTAATCCAACACATCCAAGTGGTCATATACTAGATTTCTGTTTAACTGAATATGGAGGGCATTACTTCTATCCTTTACTTTCATCAGGTCACTTCCTAATCTATCTAAGATTAATGACTGCCCAGGATCTCAATGGATGGGATCTGAATAGCAATGACACCTAGCAATAGAACTTAGACTTACATATACCCCCAATAATGCTTTATAGCACTCTTTGGAGAGTTTACAGTGCATTTGCAAATTGCCTTCAACAATCTTGGTCCCCATTTTACTGACCTCAGGAGGATGGAAGGCTGAGTCAACCTTGAGCCCTGGCGGGATTGAACTCCAGACTGTGGGCAGAATTTGCCCACAATACTGCATTCTAACCACTACACCGCCAGGGCTGTCAGAGTGTAGAGAGTGTATCTCAAGCATCCAATAGATCTAGATAGTTTCCAGAGTACTCTCGAAGAAATTGCCGCTAAGTGGCCTCTTTATCCCACTTGAGAGTTGCTCTGCAAATCCTGGAAGATCTAGTATGTGAGTCATTATTGTGAAGCACAATAACAGGGTTCATGTTTTATCCTAAGTTACGGTTTGCTTAAGCATTGTTTTTTGAATAGGCTATAATTTCCTAAATTCATGTATGGTACCAAACCTTATATCATAGTCAGAATGGCTCAGATCACATGAAATGCAAAATCAACGTTGCATTATGGCCTCATGGTATGTGTAACTCAGAAGTCATGCTATCTGAACCTGTCATCTCTGGGCTAAGCCATCTCTTAGAGGTAAAATTTACAGATTAAAAGGGTCCATTCTATAGAGTTACATATTTGTTTAGTGCCATGAATGTGCATGACTTTTTATAGCATGACTGTGGGAATTTATAGTCAGTTCAGTTTATGGTTCTGGTCACAAAAAGCTTCTCAATAAATGTACCAATCAATTAAATTAACAGAAGTCCACAAACTTAAACATCTAATTAACAGAGAATTAAACTTACACTGACTTAGATGCTTCCTTGCTTTTAGGCAAAATTTACTCATAGTGAGTGATAAGCTATTTGTAGCAAAACAACTCCGACTCAAACGAGCTGATAAAATGGATAGTTTTGTATTTTAGAAAATAAAAACAAAAACTTTATCTAAGTACTTGGAGAGATAACCTTTCAAATTGTTCTCTGGACCTCTCTTCCAGGAAAGCTAGTGGTATCATACAAGATAGTGAGTATAAACAATCCTCAGTAAGTTGAAATATTGCACGTTTTGACTTATTAATTAACAAAAGCTAAGTAATCTCAAACATTGAAGATGAAAAGCATTTTGGGCATTGAGATTCATTTGTTCATATTATTACAAAATCTGATCTTATTAATTTTACATGGAAAAGCACTGATGGTTTTAAAAAACAACAACTTTTAATTTATTTGCATTCAGTTTGTGCATTACATATTGACCAATATGAATTAATGACATGTAAGCAAATGAATAAACAAGAAATTGAACACAAAATCAAAGCATAAATTTGAAGACTCAACTGGGTTTTACAGAAACCAGATTTGTTGTTAATCGTAGGAGTGGCATAAACCAAATCATTGGAGATGCCAAAATAGTTATGAAAATCTCAAAGTTTTCTAGGTTTGAAAATGTGAATATTGTTATGCTGAAGTAAGACACCATCAGACAACTTGAAGCTGCAGAACGTGTTTATTAACTCAGACAAAACAGGCTAATTCCGACTAAAAACTAACACAAATGTGGGAATGAGTTGCTCCCATTTTAAAGCTCCTGCCACCAATCCGTGCCCCGAACCAATCCCCGTAGTCCCCTCCACCAATAGGCGAACTGCATCTCATTCGTTGTGGCCACCCCATTGTGGTTTGTTGGCATGTCGGCTATACAGCCCGACAGGTGGCCCCCCCTTAAGCAGCTCCGTCCTGTGGAAAGAAGAGATTGGTTGGAACTGTCATTTTTCCTGATCTTTCCTGGGTTTACGCAGATGCTTTCTATAAAACCTGAGAAGCAGTCTGTCTGCATTTAAGTCCTTCCTATCCACCCATGATGCCTCCTCCAGAGGATAACCCGACCATGCTTACAGTCAATTAGAGCAATATATCAGAAGCAAACAGCTCAAATTATTATTAATGGTAGTTTAACAGAAGAGTGTAA